>KV907497.1:1129462-1189816 GCA_001990825.1 Aspergillus carbonarius ITEM 5010
GAGGTGAATTTTGGGGGGTGGGCATATGGGATTTTGAGGGGTGAAAGGGGGGGGATTTGAGGAGGGGGGAGGGGGGGGAGGGGTCAGTAGGGATGGGATGTGTAATTATGGGTGTATTATTTATGGGATTATGGTCTATTCTATGGTGTGCTGTGCTATGGTAGGGTATGTTATGGTGGGTATTGGGTTCGGGGGTAGATGGGTAGATGGGTAGGTGGGTAGATGGGTAGGTGGGTAGATGGGTAGGTGGTTGAAGGTTTAGGTGTTGCTAGAGACGGGCTTGCTGATGCGTTTGTGGGTGGTTATGGTTCCCTGAGGTGGTGTGGGTTAGCATTGCGTAGGGGAAGTGTGAGATGGAGGTGGTACCTTGGCAAGAGCCCATAGGTAAGAGACGTAGATGACTTCGCTGCGTCCCTCTTCTCCCTCGTCTGCCTCGTCCTGGCCGTCTTTGTCTCTCTTTGCTTTGACATTCACCCATACGTTTCCCAGGATTGCTGATGTGATCAGACTCACTCCGATGATGGGCAGGATCGAGATGAATGCCCACATGATGGCATCCTTCCCGGCAATCCGGACACTTTCTTGTGCAGCCGCTGGCAGATCGTCGAGGAAAGACAAGGAGTTGGTGTCGTGAACGTCCAGAGTGCTGTCTGCGCCCTCCAGGCCCTTCATGACAGCGGAATTGCCGAACTTGTTGTTGAACACGCTGGTCATGATGGTCAAGCCGAGGGTGCCTCCGAAGGGGAGCGCAACCTGCATCAAGGACATCGCTGATGTTATCCGCTCCGGCCAGATACCCGCGGTGTGAAGTGATGCTGGCATCAGGCGAAGGCCGACACCCGCGCCGGTCACGACCATCATCCCGCACAGGAGGCTGGTGTTCTGTGCGCTGATGGCGTAGGCCACCACGGCGAGGCCGACGGTGCTAAGTACTGCGCCGATTTTGAGGGGGAAGAATATCTGTCGTGGAAAGGCATTGCACATGTATACCGCGAGGTAGACACCAGCTAAACGCATGGTTTGGTCAGTGATGCCCGAATCAAGTCCAGAAGTGTGCATACCTCCTAATCCGGGAATATAGTATAGCAATTCGAGGCCCGCCTTCGAGGTCGAGTAGCCTGCTACTAATGTGTAGTAGATGCTGATGAAGTAGAAGATGGAGTACGACGCTAGAGAGGTCAGCAACTGGGATGAACACCCTTTTGTGGTCTTTTTCTAATGAAGCGGTGCACATACCTGCACCAGTGGAAAAGTTCAATATTGCAAGCCAGATCGTGTCCCTTCGTTCGAACAGGCTGTATGGCAGCGTCGCCACATGTTTCGGGAAGATGCGCGCAAACAGCCTGCCCGGCTCGAGCAGATACTCATACACGAAGAATGCAATGAAGCAGATTGCGCCGACAATCAATGGTGCCAGAACTTGCTTAGCTGACCAGGAGTACGTGGCACCACCCCATGTTACGGCCAGAATAATGAGGCCAACGCCGAAGATGAAGAGAACTGACCCTCCAATGTCGACGGTTGCAAGAGCTGGGAGTACAGACGACCATCTCGAGCCCTTTCTGAGCATGGTGCCTTCAACAAGGTCGTTTCGCAGCAGCACGAAGATCAAAATGTGGCTAATAACAGCGATCTGGTTCCGTTTAGCCACTGTTCGAGAAGGCAGCCAGACAGCAGACTTACCGGTATAGGCACAACGAAGCAATATCGCCAATTGGTCTGTTTTCAGTCAGTATAAGTGCACCCAATGCAGCCAGGCCCGTCACTCACGTCAGTAAGGTATCTGAAATAATCATCAGCAATGGCACACAGCACGCAGACAAACCACTTACCCTCCGACAATCGGCCCCACGGCATATCCTACTCCTCCAAACAAAGAGAACAGAGACTTATTCCTTGCATTTTCCTTCAATGACACCTTATCCGCAAGTATAATCATAATGAGATTACCCAGTCCTGCAGAGCCTACGCCCTGCAAGGCCCTACCCAGCAGCAGCATACCCCAAGTCTGTGCAGCAGCGCATAGGACACTCCCAATGAGCATGAAGAACAACGCCATCTGCAGAACAAGATGCCGTCCGAAGACATCGGCCAGCTGACCAAATATAGGGATAAAGGTGGTTGATGTCAGACTAAAGGCCGTGACAATCCAATTCAACTCATCGAATTGATCTAAAGAGTGCACATCATCAGCTGAAGCCAATCAACCCCGAGCACTCCAGACTTACTGAAATGAGATGCAATAGATGATGTCGCAGTAGCAACGATGGTCAAATCCAACGTGGATAGAATGAACGGCAGCGTGAGGCCAGCGATGAGCTTGGCCCGGTACACTCTTTCATTGTGTTTTTGCTCCTTGCAGACACTGCAGTTCTCACCATCTGTGACATGGTTCAGTTCTTGCATCGAGCCACTCAGGGGCCTGTCGACAGATCCTGACTCTTCACCGTGGGCGGAGTCAAGTTGATACCATTGCGAGCGATGAGCACAAGGTCGCTTCGAAGCTGAAGACCCGGGGCCTTTCTTCTTCTGCGATATGTACTTGTAGGCTTTGATCATGTCTGATTTTTCGCAAAATATGCGCCGAGTGAACATAAATATTGAATGAAGAAGAAGATAGCGACTGCACAAGATGCTCAGTAGAGGATACCATGGTGTAGATATGTACTGAGCGTGATCTGGGCATTTGGGGCTGAATATCAGGTAGCAGAGGCTGTGCGGTCTACGCAAAGGAATCCAGTTCGAGCCAATATTGCGAGCCAAAGAGGATCTCTAGTAGTATCTAGTATCAAACACGAATGACTGCATCCTTTGGAACAGGACAAGTGATGCCTGCCTGCCTGGTTGGCCAGCCGCTGCGGCTGCCAGCCAATGAGGATGGCCGACGGACGAGGACGCAGACCCTACCAAATGCGGTAACCACTGCGAGGGGGCCCCAGGCTCCAACATATAGCACAGGCCTCCGCATGAAGGCCAAGGACTGTAGAACTTCCTTGATAGGCGTGATTCAGATAGCATGAACGCATTAAATAATATATGTACACTCTTAGAGTCTATCTATATACATGCAGCGACACATCGGGGGTATAGCTTCAATCCAGTGTGAAAAAAACCAAAAAAAAATTCGAAATCCGACTCGCTCCCAAGCAAACCCCAGGTATGAAATCCATGAATACAATCATCTATACGCTCCAACCAGGGAGACTCGTTATTTTAAGCCAGTCCTTCATCGGCTCATACGCTTGGCTCCTCAATTGGCTCCTCTGGAGGAGAATTGGCCAAGGCACTCTCCAGCGCGCTCGTGAGATCAATGTGGAAGAAAGGCCGGTTGATGCCCTGCACCACCGCGACCTTACGCCGATTGCGATAGGCCTTGCTATCCTTGAGGTCAAGCTGTAGCTTATCATCCGACGTGCTGCTGTTATCCGACGAAGCTTCAATATCAATGCCCGAAGCCTCGCGCTCCGTCATGTGACTGTCATGCTTGAGGCCCTCTTCGAGGTCACGCTTGATGGCATTTTGATGGGCCTGCTCGTTGTTGACAATCTCCGCATGGGCTGCAGCAGACGATCTTCCCTCGATTTCAGCCACGCTGAATATCGGCTTCCAACGGTGAAACCCGTCATCGGAGGTGGGTGTTGGGTAACCGAAACCTGCGGCTGCCAGCGCCCGTTTCGTCCAGCGGTTATTGATATGCGCGAAGTGCCACTGCACAGTGCGAGGAGAGGCATAGAGATCAAGCTGGTTGCGGACATCAATCAGGTTTTGGATAGATGTTACATCCACATTGTTGACCGACGAGAAATCGAGGATAATAGCCCTGAGGATAGGCCGTTGCGAACGACTTTCCTCTGCCTTGGACTTCCGAGGGCCGGGGTCGTTCCATGGGCGATCACCCGGGCGAGCGTAAGAGAAGGGATTCGTGCGGCGCGTCTGACGGAAGATGGACTGAACCAGGTAGTCCGTGTAGTGGTTGGCGTTGGGGTAGTTGAAGCCCTCGGAGAACCGGTAAATAAAGATACCAGGGAGTGGCTGTTCCACCTCAACCTCCGGGTTCGAGCCATCAGTGTGATTGAGGGGAAGGAAAATGGAACGGCGTGAACCGCCTTCATCATCGTTGGGCGAATTCGGAGCACTACCCGACCCGTACTTGCCATCTCCCTGCACCAGATGATCGCCGACGACAGAGTGAATGGTGACCCGACCAAGGAACTGACCGCGGGCTTTGGCAACGCGGAAAAGAAGAACGGCCACCGAGACACAGATGGTACAGTAGATTCCATCTTCGATTGAGGTGAAAACAGTCACGATGACGCCGATGAAAAAGATGATTGCATCGAGGGGCGAGACGCGCCAGAACTGGTACACGGTGTTGGGAGAGGTGATCAAATCTCCGACAGCGTGGATAATGACACCGGAAAGGGCGGCTTGAGGGATATAGTAGAAGACGGCAGTCAAGGCGTAAATAGCGAGCAACACCACGATTGCGGTGATACAGCCGGCCAAGGGAGTCCGCACACCTGCCTTGGACTTGATGGCAGTCCGGGAAAAGGATCCCGTGGCAGGATACGCACCTAGGAAGGGTCCGAGGAGGTTAGTCACGCCGATACCAACCAGCTCCTGAGAGGGTTCGATGGTATAGTTGTTGACCCGACCAAATGACTTTGAGATGGCGATATGTTCAATGAGGAGGACGATGACGCAGGCAGGAAGCTGATCGGCAAATACTTTGATGATCCTGGCGTTGACCACCGGAACACCCGCATCTCTGAAACCTCGTGGAACACTGCCTAGAACATTAAACATCGGATTATCCTTGCGGTGAAGGTTGACAGCAGCACTGATCATGGTGTAGAAAAGGATGACAAAGACCGTCCTTAGCGTCGACGCGAAGAACCAAACTTTGGCTTTACCAGGGTACTTGCGCGCACCATAGTTGCACACCGATCGGATGATGTACAGCATGGCTAGGGATGTGATACCCAGAGCAGCATTAACATCGGCAGTAGGCAAGTACTTTAGTGAGTTGATAATTATCATGTACGTCGAGCCTCGGGTCGAAAAGCCGGCTGATTCTCCAAGAAGATTTTTGACCTGACCAGCAGCGATGTTGAGGGCAGAGCCTGTCATGAAAGCCGAAATTGCCGGAAGGGGGATAAAGTCGACGATGAAGCCGAGTCGGAGGAGACCGAGGGCACAGACGATGGCACCGCAGATGATAGCCAGACAAGAAGCAACCACATGGCCTGGGACATCAGGAATCTCCTGTTCGGCTTGGAGGACGATCGTTCCAACCAGCGTGGACATGACAGCAACAGGCTAGAGTACATATTGTAAGCAACACAATCCGAAAAGCTGCAAATATAGGGGGAGGAGCGGCTCTTACCCCGATGGTGATATCCTTGGAGGTGGCGAAAAACCAATATAGCAACACGCCCATAAACGACGAGTAGAGACCATACTGCACTGGTAGCTCCGCCAGTTTGGCATACGCCATTCCTTGGGGAATAACAACAGCACCAACAGTTACACCTGCGGATTCTTAATTAGACTCTTTCCCCCACAAATGGAGCCCGACATAGCGACTTACCGGCGACAAGGTCACCAAAGAACCATTGCATGTTATACCTTGTGATCCACGAGAGGAAGGGGAAGAGTCGGTAGAAGTATTCGCCAGCATCGCGCCAGGATGGCCAGAGTTCTTTGATCCATTCAGCAGAAGTAGGTTCCGGTTCGAGATAAGAGTAAGTGTCGATGGTGCCGTATGAGAAGGTTGATTCGCCCCGAGTGACAGGGTCTGCATGGGCTCCAAGAGGATCCCGGTATGGTAACTTAATCCCCAAGGCTTTGGCCAAGCCGTGGCCAACCTTGGTTGTGAACTCTTGAGGCATGCTTGTCTCTTGAGTGTACCTTGAATGGCAGGGGTGTGGTCGGTGTAGGGCAAGAAGGTGCCCGGAACCACAAAGCCAGTGACGACTGGAGCGGCTCTGAAAATATGTTCAAGTGCTGATGGGAATGCGTTCGAGACCACACTGATAATATATGTTTGGGGGAGGGGGGTGGAACTAGACAAGTCCCATTTCGAGATTGACGGCCAACAATATATGAGTGGATGCGGGCAGTAGTGTGGTTTTAAAATGGATATCCGGAGCCAAGAGCCGATGTCGTGATCGGGAGCTTTGAACGCGAAATATCAAAAAAAAATTCCCACCCAGCACTTTCGACGCTAGGAGCCAGGCCACACGAAGAACAAATTCAAAGTTGAAGATAAAGTGGAAAATAAATAGGTAGTAAAGAAGAGATTAGACGGCCAAAGAGCACACGCGGCCTTGAGTTCCGCCAGGTAATAATGTCAAGGTGGCGCACGGGGAAAGGGTGGTCGAGCGGAATATGAGACCAGCAGATCCGACCCGCGCAGGCGTTTCAACACGAACAGGCCACACAGAAGCAAAGATGGGAGGGAGGAATGAGAAAGGAAGGAGTTTGAGGGAATCACTCCAGGAGTTTTATGTTAGGCTTGTCAGAAATAGTATGGTGACACGGGTCTCCGTGGGGGGAGGAGGACGTCGCAACGGGACTTGATGCAAGCCGATCAATGATATTTTGCGCCGAAACGGCATTGACAACGACGACCAGGATACACTATTATTAACCGGGCAGGGAATATCAGGAAGAAATGCGCAGTGATGGGGCAGCTGATCCACCAGGGATCGTCGAAGGCAAAAGCACGCCGTCTGGAATAATATTCACAGGCCAGTCCTCATCAGTCAACACGCAGCCCGAAAACCCCTAGCCTGCAGGGAGGCCAAGCTGTCGAGAGAAGCTGGCGTAAGAGCGCCGTTTGGGTGGGTTTGGCCGGGAGGTCTGGAAGCGAAAGATGACGATGAGCCGTGGAGCAGGTGCCCGCCCAGCGGCTGGGCCCATGGTTTGCGCTTTGCCATGGGAGGGAGGAAGTCTATCGATCCGGACAGTATCAGGGAAGGGTTAGTGTCCCCGGTCTTCCCTGGATTCATGATTCATCACTATGATGATAAAACAATCGGCTCCTCGAAGGGCCGGGTGAATGGAGCTCTATCGCGGGAATGCTAACCCACCATGACGATGGCGAAAGGATATGCTTGGGGGGGATGGATCCAGTTTCCCCGATGTCGCGGATGGACGAGCTCCCAAGGGAGGGAAAGAGTGCGGACTCCATCCGCCATATTGCCAAGGCACACCGCCCACCGGAATCGGGCCACGGGGAGGGTTGCAGCCAATCAGCACCGTCCCCGGTCCCTGGAGCGAAGCATCCGCGGCGGGTGGGCGGCGGCCAATGGGAATGGTGTGAGAACACGCCATCGCGCCGGCTGATGGTGAAAGCTGACCGATCCACGTGTGGGCGGCGCGGTTTCGACCAGGTCTTTTTGGCTTTCCCCCTTGCTGACGCCGTCCCCGTTTTGCCTCCTGGATGCCTGCCAGTGATTTTTTATCTCCGATGCTTCGATGACGGTGTCTCTCGTATCGGCCTGGACTGCCAGAATGGGTTCCGTGGATAGCTACAGAGTACTCCGTAGATCGAGGTGAAAAGAATTCGATTCCAGATATGCAGTGCAACAAACGTGGAAGGGTTGTGGCTACGTACCCTCACTTACTCTGTAACTGTGGGTGCAACAGGATGAGGATGATTATCCTTCAACATTACATACTATTATTTCCCAGGAGGCTTTTGCCGACGTGGCTTGGCGCCTTGGCTCGTCCAGGATCTGCTGGAAGCCTCGAACTTTCTTTCATCTGATAGCGAGCGATCTACAAGTCCACAGTCTACCTAACACGGCTCACAACTCCCAATGGAAAGGATAGGTACTCGGTCTCTATCAGGTCATGTCAACGGCGGCTTCGATCCATGCTCCGAAAGCAACACCCCTCATGCATCAGTTCTACCTTGCCGGTCTCTGTTAGCTGCATTGGCTCTACTCGACCCAACGCTATGTCGAAATTTACCTTCCTAGTACTGCCTGCAGCCTACCTACTACCTATGCGACCAGGATGTCTCCCGGAGGAGCTACTCGCCGACCAATCGGACGGGCGATATTGGCCGGAGGTCTCTCGAAAGGATTGCCGGTCTACAGCTTAGGTCGCGCATATGTACCTAAGAACTAGGGCCGTTCCCCAGAAATTGCGCCATCGATCTTATCGCTAGAGACGCGAAGCCATTGGCACATCAATCTATGTGGTTTGATCGAACGATTCGGTGAACCGCATGTCGTTCGGACCGTGTCCAGAACGAGAAAAAGCCACTTGAGTAGATTAATCTCTCATTGCAGATGATTACTCTGACTAACAGCGGGATCCTCTTCCGCAGAAGGTACTATTCTTTGCCTCCGTTGCGTGGGGTTGCGACGCTTTTTTCTACTCTACACGGTACAGGCTACAGTCCCCCTGCACCTGCAGCACCACCGTCACATTATGAACCACCAGAACCAACCCATCAAACGATGAACAAACCGATCGCATTTCCACCCTCGTATCCCGTCCTTTCATTTCTTGTCGACCGATTGGAGCTAGCACATATTGGAGAGATTCCCACACAGCAAACACTACCTACCAAGGCGCTAACATGCTCTGACATGCTGGCGGCTGATTTGATCAACAGGATCCGAGTCTGCTGACTGAGGATATACCGCATGTATCACTAGAGCCTCCTCTATCCAGTAAGGAAGTGCTCCTCATGCACCGAAATGATTGAGTCGCCTCATGTCAACGAAGGCCAAGCCAACAAGCACATGGTTCTGGCACAGACCCAAACTCAGCAATAACAGTGATCTGCAAACCTTGATCCATGAATTCTCAAAGTTATGCTAAACTTTGTTGAATATGTTACGCGATGCCTGTCAACTTTGACTTGAACCATCTTGACGTCCCCACGAAATCTGCTACCATGGTTTTGGTACTAGACGTGCTGGACTGTGCGCCTGACGACATATCTGGATACTACTAACATCCCGTCAAGACCTTTTTCAAATTCCCTACCATCTTTCTACGGACTGTCTGTCTGGGTATTTGACCCCTCACTGCAAGATGATCATGAGACGCACGCAGCCTGCAAGTGATTCATTCTAAGCATCGACCAGCTTGCACAGCGCACATGACAAAGCATTAGACATCCAATGAAACATAACCAGTTATCAACCAACTATCAAATTCCTACTGTTCCCCACCAGCATCACACCAGCACCGCTCAGCATGTAAAGCTCCCATGACCACTTCCCCATTGACCAACGCTCAGTAGAGCGAAATAAACAGTTCTACGTAGCCCATACTGCATACGCACCACCACCCCATCAACATACATAACCCATACCGCAGGGTCACAATGCAGACCCCCTTGCCCACTTTAATCCCCGCACAAGGCAGTCCAGATTCGAATAAATTCTCATAGCCTCCTTGTATCCCCCCAGCCCACTTCATCTCACTATTCACACACCATGGGGCAAATTATATACACACATGGAAGTAAAATACTAAGTCCCTCATCCAAAGCCCAAACCAAGTACGCACACATTCCAAACAGCGATCATCTACCGTCTAGAAAATAGGATCCCACACGATCTACAACATCAAAACCTAGACCGCGGGGGGGGGGAGGGAAGTGGAATTAAAGCTAGCCTTCATCGCAGCCAAGTTCCCGCAAACACACCAAGGCAAACGCTAGAGAGCGTCCGGCCGTCTATGAACGTTTCGAGCAAAGGGCTCAAGTCGCCTACCCACACAGTCGTACAATATTGCCGCGACCTCGCTGGAATAACTAGTAGTACAGAGAATATATACCATTTCGCAATAGGCTATGGAGATGCTTAAACCTTTTCTAACCGTTGATCTGGAATCGTCACCCCCATTATTATGGAAATCTGGCTCCTAGGGCCGCTTTCTTGCGCCGCGGCTGAGGTTGTTTAGTAATTTCAAGAGGGTATCTACTTAGACCTATTCTTTCCCGGGGCGATAGGTTTTGTTTCTATCATGCTGATCTTGGTCCAATGTATATTTTACTCTCGGATGACTGCTGCAGTTAAGTATCGCAGGGATCTTGGACTGGGATATGGCTGGGTTTTATCTGAGGTTTAGGGTTCCACTGAAGCCGTGTTGGAGTTGGAGAGGGAGGGTGGGGGGTTAATCTTGATATCTCGGGTGAGTCTCGCTATGCTTGGACGGATCTTTTCGAGTCGAAGCTGTTAGATGTGAGGTTTTCACTTGATATGAGTGATGAGGTCGGTGATATTTTGCGAGACTGTAGAAAGTAGACGCTGAATGTGTTGGGAACTGGTTTATATGTGATTTTTTTCTGGCTATATGATTGATACTAGAGCATAGAGTGATATTCGGGCTGGCAAGCTAACAGCTATACATAGTACGCTTCATCTGAGTACTACCAAGAAAGGGAGAGGGAAGCGGAATGACCTACACCACTCCCTATATAAGCCGGTCCATAACAAGCCCTAGCTGACATATGGTATGTTCACAGTCCAGGTTCCTATGTATGCGTCAGAGGGCTGGTAAGCCAGAGTCCGGAATATCTCCACTAGGAGATACAACCTCGCCACAACATACGCAAGTGTAGATAAGACCTGCACTAGATTTGTTAGGATTAAGAGCGACAAGAAGAAAACTCCAGTGCGAAAGCAGTTTTTGTTCAGGGCATCCGTTTCGAGCCAGAGTAAGGCCATGCTCAGATAATTCATGAGGACGAAGCAAGGTGGGAAGCCACTCTCCAGAGAATCATTTCAATTTCAGTGGGAAAAGTGAAGTTTCACGCGGCGAGATGAACGCCCCCAAATATAATTCCAATAATAACGAGACCCCAGTGGCTAGAGAGGCTGTTTGGGACAATATAGCCTAGGGTCCTCTCTCGATCTTGGGAAGATGGGTCGCTGAGAGGATCATCTTCCTTTTTCTCCTTTAGTAGCAGAGCATGTACTTTCTCGCCGTTATCTTGTTCATAAGCTAATAAAATAATAGATACTTGAAAGATTACTCTATCTTAAGCAGACTGTGATAGAATCTACTTGTCAGGGTAGAAAGCCTGTTAACTAGGTAAGGAAAAGATCACAAGTGTAATAGGATAGTCTCGGACGGATGGCTCGGTCTTTTCAGTATCAGTTCATCCACTGTTCTGATATCAGATGGCTGGCTAACCACAGTCATGCGAACGAGAGGACCGGGAAGATAACCTTTTCCTAACCTAGAGTTGACAGGCTTTCTACCCTGATGAGTAGATCCTATCACATTAATCCTGTCAGTTAATAAAGATCAGATTGGATCAAGATGTAGAGCAAGGTTTGAGAAATATGATAGAAGATGTCTGTGAGTACTAGTGTCTGTGAGTGTTCCAGAGTGCAGGCGGATGGCTCACATGCTGCTCTCATAAAAGCGGCAGTACCTCAATCAGTAAGCAAACGGGAATTGCAGCAAAACAGTTCACTTATACACTAGCAGTTGATGAAATGTACTAGTATTTTGGATCAAGGATGGTGGAACTCTCTGTAAGTGGGTTGCCACTATATATGGGCGCTAGAACAGGTCATTGAGTAACTCGTTGATATATACATTCCATCCGGTGGGGAAAATTATCTATTGCAAAAAGACCAAACTTTTTTTACTCATCTTCGCCCTTCCTCTTTCGAAGATGTCCGAGTCCATACAGCGAGTCGTTCAGTTCCTTCCTTTGTTTCTCTTCCGTGGTTGCTGAGACTTCGTCCGTGCCGGCAGAGTTGATCTTCTCGGCCACAGGCGCCGCGGCAGGTTCCCATTCCAGACTGTCGGTGCCTGGCTTGACGTGGAAGCCCTCGACCAGGGTGGATGGGGAAGAGGGGCTGGCTCTCCATTCTTGGGTTGTGTCTGGCTGGCGGATCGAGTCGATGGAGACAAGGATAGTGTTGTCCTTCTCGATGGGTGTAAGGGCGAGGACATTGCCGGAGAGTTGGACGGGGCTCTGTGCTTTCAGGGTTCCGTCTGCTTCCAGCGTAAAGCATTGGAGGAGTGAGGATCTATGGAGGTCAGTAGTTTGCATATATGACGGACAACGATGTACGTGGGAGAGGAAGCTCACCCGTGAAGCGCGACAAGGATGACCCGGAGGTCTCCAAGTGATGTCGCCCAGATGCCATGGACAGCAACCTCCGCGGCCTCTGATTCATCTACCAGAGACACCTTCTGGAGAATACGGCCTTCCGCCCATTTCCAAACAAGCAGATAGTTGTCACCTCCGCCGGAGACAAGATACTCGGGCGCCCACTGTGGCACGCAAAGCTGGCTGATGAAAGCGGTGTGCCCCAGGCAGTAGTTCTCAATAACATGTGCGTGAGGAGGACCACGGGAGACACGAATATGTTCGTCTCGATCGGCGGTCAGGATGTAGCTGCGCTTTTTGCTGGCATCCACCGGAAGCGATACATAGGCCATATCCGTGAGTAGCGATACATGGCCAAGCAAAAGGGTGTGTTCGAAAGTTGGGCCGGCGGACTTCTCATCCTTTTTGCCTTCGCTGGCGAGACGCAATTGTTGCTCCAAAGCCCGTCGGTTGCCCTTGGTATGGACGGTCAGATTTGTTGCTGCCGGGTGGCTGAGTTTTGCGCTTCTGAGGGCTCTGGTGATAACAGGGAGCTTATCGCTGGGAATCAGCGGCAGTGAGTAGACGTCTCCGAACTTGTCACCGCACAGGATGGTGGTGTCGTCGCTAGTTAGGGTAATGGCGGAGGGCCGCTTGGGCATGACTCTATGGAGAGGATGAGATTCTGGTGCCTGTCGCCTGAACGAACCGTACGGATTTCACTCACCTCTCGCTCAATTGAGTAAATGAGCCATCTTCTTGAAGCTGAAAGACACGAACACACTTGTCTTCGGCGGTAAGCGCAATAACGTGCTCGCCAGTCGTGGTCGTGGTCACGATGGGAATGCTTGTCCAAGCGGGCTTGCCAATTGTCTGGGTTTCTGATGTAGAGACCTTTCTCTTCTTTCCTGGCGGTCCTTGTTCGGAACCAGTCTCCGTATCAACTGGATTGGCAGTGGTTGAGTCGACTTCCTGTGGCCAAACCGCAAGCCGCTCGCCAGATTCGGCGGAGTAGGAGTAGAGCTTTGAGCCAGCCGACCCGATAAAGAGGTTGCTATTCGGCCTTGGCACGAATTGGAAGGATTGGAAGGGATGTTGGAAGTTCGTAGCCATCTTGAAGGGGTGCCAAGCGGGGGATCTCGGAGGGAATTAGAAGACAGAAGCAAGGTCACTTCTCCGCCGCCGCAGTAGATCGCCGTAAAAAGTCGATGTCCCGCCGCATCGATGCCCGCATCACCGCGCGCCCGACCGCCTACCCATATCGGATTAGGCAATGCGGGGACCACGTGACCGTCAACAAGCGAGGCCACAACTAAGAATTTCCCAAAACCGAACCGAGCTTCGGACTTTTCGAACTTCAAAGTCACGATTTAATTCGGACATCCACGATCTCAACAATTCCCTTGCCCTTAAACATCCTATCTTCAGTGAAATAAGGAGACATGGGGGGCAAGTCCGCTACCAAGGCCGCTTACTTCGATAAGCTCAAGGCCCTTCTCGATGAGTACAACACTGTCTTCATCGTCGGTGTCGACAATGTCAGCTCTCAGCAGATGCACGAGATTCGTCTGAGTCTCCGTGGCGAGGGTGTTGTCCTGATGGGCAAGAACACCATGGTATGATTCTTCAGTGTCCGATCTCTGCGAATTGCATGCTGATGGGTTTTCCAGGTTCGCCGTGCCATCAAGGGCTTCGTCACCGACAACCCGGAGTACGAGCGTCTGCTCCCCTTCGTTAAGGGTAAGCGAAATACGTAATCCGAAACTTGCATGATTCAATTGGCTAACGTCTTTTTTTGCCCAGGTAACGTTGGTTTCATCTTCACCAACGGTGACCTCAAGGCCACCAAGGAGAAGATCCTTGCCAACCGTGTCGCTGCTCCCGCTCGTGCCGGTGCCGTCGCCCCTGGCGATGTCTGGATTCCCGCTGGTAACACCGGTATGGAACCCGGTAAGACCTCTTTCTTCCAGGCTCTCGGTGTCCCCACCAAGATTGCTCGTGGTACCATTGAAATTACCACCGACCTCAAGCTCGTTGAGGCTGGATCCAAGGTCGGCCCCTCTGAGGCCACCCTGTTGAACATGCTCAACATCTCTCCCTTCACCTACGGTATGACCATCTCCCAGGTCTACGACCAGGGTCAGTGCTTCGGTGCCGATGTCCTCGACATCGAGGAGTCCCAGCTTCTTAAGGCTTTCACCTCCGCCATCAGCACCATCACCACCATCTCCCTGGCTGTCGGCTACCCCACCCTTCCCTCCGTTATGCACTCCCTCATCAACGGCTACAAGAAGGTTCTTGCCGTTGCTGTTGAGACTGAGTACAGCTGGCCCGAGATTGAGGAGCTCAAGGACCGTATCGCCAACCCTGACGCTTACGCTGCTGCCGCTCCCGCCGCCGCTGCCGCTGCCCCTGCTGCCGGCGCTCCCGCTGCTGAGGAGAAGGAGGAAGAGGCTGAGGAGTCCGATGACGACATGGGCTTCGGTCTGTTCGACTAAGCGTCTCGTGTCTATGTTGCACGAGATACGACTGCCATGTGTTAGATACTTTTCTTGCCGGTCTTGACGATTGGGTCAATGAAAATGATTGTCATGGTCATGAAACAATGATCGCTTTTCATTTAGATATGGACGTAGCCACGTTCCATTATCTGATGAACTGAAAAGGTGAGCTTTTATTTTTTTTTTCTATTTTTCTTTGGCCCTGCATTACACCCACATCAATTATCGCGGTGAGATGATGATCAAATTTTTAACTCGTAGCCACTGGCTGTGAAGATGAAAACGCAACAACAACACTCTAATTTTTTGCTGACACCGTCTTGACACTTTTGCTCTTTTGACATTCAATTCCTTGGTGATCTTAAAGCTAACAACTTTATCAAGTTCACAGGTCCATTGTAGCCCGGTCGTAAGATTCATGCGCCGGTCCATCCCATCAGAGATCTTTGTCTTGGGGTTGGATTGCGTAGCGATGCAAGGAACGTAGTAATTCAGGCTGTTGTGTTAGGTTATGGAAGGGGGGATGGCATTACCATATTTATCATGTCTCTATTCTTTGACTGAAATTCAATCCACAACCTCATTTGACTGCTCAGGGTTTGCAATGTAAATGTGAGTAATACCTAAGAAAATCAACTAGATCTAGAGAACCGACCTGTGAGCGATCTACGTAAAGCTAAACCTTGGCCACTGAGTGGCCGGTTCGCGGCCCGAGGCAACGAGCGGCAGGACTTGCCGCCATGTCATGACCCCTCCTCCGCAAGGTCCCCTCTATCACTCACGCATCCCACATCAAAATGCAGCACCAATTCGAGCCATTGAAGAACGACCTCTTGTTGAGAGCCGCTCGGGGTAATTTGCAAACTCAATGGTCATGCACCGGTAAACAAGGCTGATGACATTGCAGGCGAAAAAGTCCAGCGTCCTCCGATATGGGTTATGCGCCAGGGTACGCTTCACCTGCAGCAAACCCCCTCTTTGTTACTCTCTTGAAATCTCTTCAACATTTGAAGCGACTCCTGCTCACTGACTCTCTTGTTCATTTTCTACAGCTGGACGCTACCTCCCCGAGTACCATGAAGCCAAAGCCGGCCGTGACTTTTTCGAATGCTGCCGCGATCCCGAAGTCGCATCGACGTTGACCATCCAGCCCATTGACCGGTATGCTGGACTCATCGATGCCGCTATCATCTTCTCGGATATTCTGGTCATTCCTCAGGCTATGGGAATGATTGTCGAGATGGTCGACAAGAAGGGCCCCCATTTCCCGGAACCGCTGCAGTCGCCGGACGACGGACAATACGAAAAGGTGATGCAGAAGCAGGTTGATGTCAAATCGGAGCTTGACTATGTCTACAAGGCCATCACCCTTACCCGCCACAAGCTGAAGGGCCGTGTGCCGTTGATCGGCTTCTGCGGCGCCCCGTGGACTCTGCTGTGCTACATGGTTGAGGGCGGCGGTACGAAGCTGTTCGTTCAGTCGAAGAAGTGGATCTACAAGTACCCCAAGGAGACACAGGCTTTGCTGCAGAAGATTGCCGAGATTTGCGTCGAATATCTCGCTCTCCAGGTGGCAGCGGGTGCGCAGCTGGTGCAGGTCTTCGATTCGTGGGCGGGTGAGCTGTCCCCGGCCTCTTTCAAGTCATTCTCCCTTCCGTACCTGCGTCACATTTCGGCCAATCTGCCGAAGAAGCTGAAGGAGATGGGACTGGAGCCTGTCCCCATGACGGTCTTCGCCAAGGGCGCGTGGTTTGGCCTTGAGGATCTCTGCGAGTCGGGCTACAATGTTGTTGGTTTGGACTGGCTGCATGATCCAGCTGAGGCGAGACGGATTGCCAACGGCCGCGTGACCATCCAGGGCAATGCTGATCCAGGTGTTCTCTACGGAGGCCGGGAGGCTATTACGGAGGCCGTGGAAACTATGGTTCGGGGATTCGAGAAGGGCAAGCAGGGCTGGATCGCCAACTTGGGTCATGGTAAGTCATGCTCTCGACTGGGAGGACTTCCGAGGAAACGCTAATGTTGATTAGGAGTGACTCCTTTCGTCAACCCGGATGATCTCAAGTTCTTCTTCGAGGAGATCCACCGCCTGACGGTTTAGAAGGATGGTCTGCATTGCCATGGTTGGCTTGCAATTTCTGAATATATACATAGGATGTTTGCAACCTGACTTGGCGGTAGCGTCTGCTCTTTGCGGTCCAAACTTAGACGGAAATGTCCTCGTTCCTGCAGATACATCCTGGTCAGCTTGAATTACGTTAAAAGCACACGAATATACTACGATGTCATGCAGGGATTCCCAACGGAAATGAATGAGACATACCACAGCTCAGGCTTTTCCTTCATAAACTTCTCCATCAGCTGCTTGCACTCCTCATTATCCAACACCACGACCTCCTTGCCGCGGTTCTTGAGATACTCCTCCCCACCCATGAAGCTCTTGTTCTCGCCGACAACGACGCGCTTCACCTTGTAGAGTATGCAGGCCCCAGTGCACATGTCGCAAGGCGACAGGGTGGTGTACATGGTGGCACCTTCGTAGGCCGATGCGGGCAGACGACCGGAGTTCTCGAGCGCGGACATCTCAGCCTATGACAGAGGGACTGTGTCAGACCAAACCAGCGTCTAGTGGGAATCGGCTCTTGGGAAGGGATCAACGAACATGCAACACGGGGCTGCCCTTCTGAACACGCATATTGTGACCACGGCCCAGGATCTTGCCGTCCTTGGAGACCAACGCAGCTCCAATGGGCACTCCACCCTCGGCCGCACCCAGCTTGGCTTCCTCGACAGCGGCGATAAATCCGGGATCGGTCTCCATGTTGTATATGGTGGTTGTGCGGACTGGTGGGGGATCGGGGTACGGAGAAAGTCAAAGAGGGGCACAGGGTAGCAAGCAGAGGGAGGAAGCTGGGGGAGTATCAAGACGGAGCAAACTCTGTGGTTCTTTGCCGTACCGGGTATGACTTTGGACTGACCCGCATCGGGCTGGGTCTGCGGAGCTTCATGATAATGGAGATCGGATATAGATAGATAGCAAGATAGTAGACAGATAGCTGCTGTCATGAGGCCAGTATTACCTACATACTTATCTGCTATCCTACGGGGACTGTACATGCACGCAATAGACTTTCTTGGGCTGTCCCATGTGAGAGCGCTTGCTTTGAGGATCGACATGCATAAGCCCAAACTACCTGGCAGTGTTCGGAACCGGTCGATTCAGAAAATTGACAGAGCTATCATGTATGGAACTTGTCCATAAATTATAAAGTTCAATTCACGATATCACCGCCCAATGTAGCTGATTATCACCACTAGAATCTGTAGAAAAGTCGTGAGATCAACACCCGCACTGAGTCCGGCAATGGCTGATAAACTCGGCGGGCGAGGCGCCTGCCCTATCAACTTTGGTCGCAGGGAACAATCAATTGCGATGACCAAGAGCCATGGTAGTTGCAAGATCCATAGGAACAGTCCTCCCGGACCATGCCTCGCATCCCAGCAGAGCAAACTCCCGCGGGGGGGGGCTCGAGGTGACTCGAGGCCAGCCAGCAGTTGGCGAAGGCACCAAAAGTACCTCCAGGTGGGGATCCGACAGGCTTTTCCCCCTCCTTCCGCATCGGGCTAAATATCGCTTATCGATAAGGCGAGGTCAGCCACCGCCCGCCACTATGCGGGTGCCTGAGGCAAAAGCCAGTGCCACTGGGCGAGGGAAGAATCTGACCTCGACCCAAGGCAGATCCGGGAGGTTACATCAAAGTTTATTCCTGCAGGTTCTTCCTGGGATTTTACCGGTTGTAATGGGGGTGTTTAACGCCGTAAAATGTCGATGGGTTTTCGGAAAGTTGAGGAGGGTTGCCCAGGCATGGAGGGATGTCCCTTGTATGATTGGACCGCGATATCTATTTAAGCCCGATGTTTTTTATGCCTCCCTGCTTCAAGCACCCTTGTGTGAGAGGGTAGAAGTTGATGGAAATCCCCAGCGATACAGCCGGTAAGATCTTTGGAACGCAAACCCAACCAGTCCAGCGCCCGAAAGAACCCTCTCCACGGTCATAAACCCCGTAATTACGGCACGATTGTCAGCGGCGGAAAGGCAGCGAAAGTGGTGGAAGCGCGCAGAATTGCATCGAAGCAGCCGAAGCCACGCTCGGGCCCTGAATGCTGCGGGTGACGGTCTGTCGAAGCAAAGAGAACACCACCATTCAGCCTGGCGGGCTGTTGATGCAGGCGCCTTAATTTGTTCAAAAGCACGACAATCTCGGTTTTCGTACGATCTGAGTCTGGTTCTTTTTACCTTCGATTTCGTGGTGTTTTTAGCCAGCTGAAGCGCAGTTGCTCTTGACTATACTCCCGGAGTTTCGCCCCATTGTATATCCGGTATTGATTACGGGATCTTGAAACGCTTGGCGACCGACTCCAACGCTCGTGTGGCCAAACGAAGGTCGATTGGTGCCTGGTCCTGGTAATCGGAATACATCGAGTCTCGTTGTCTCAGCCGCCGCCTTGTCGCCTTGTCGCCTTCTCGGTTCTCCTGGCTCTGATTATCTCCAACTTCCTTCTTCTTCCCTCCTCATCAACCAACTGTCCCGCCCGCGGCCTCGAGACTTCCCCCTTCTTCCCCAAAAGTCCCCGTACCCTCGCCGGTCTCATCTCCTCTCCGTCGCTTGTGCTCCATACCCAGGTGTAAGGTTCACTCGGATCGATTTTCTCTCTCTCTCTCTTGTTCCTCCGAAAAGTTCTTGTCGCTTCTATATCCGCCCTCGACTTTTCTCGCAAACCTCTCTTTCCTCCCCTTCCTCTTCTTTTTTTTTCATTAGACACAGATCACAATGGTCAAGGAAACTAAGTTTTACGACATCCTGGGGGTAGGTTCTAGATTTTCAAGGTTCTGGTTTCATCCATAAGGGAGGGAACTAACGGTGAGGCTATTAGGTTGCCCCGACGGCCACTGAGGCCCAACTGAAGACCGCTTACAAGAAGGGTGCCCTGAAGTACCACCCTGGTAAGTGTTAACCGGACCACAAGAGCGGTGCTTCTCCGCCAGCTGTCGAGCGGTCTTTCGCTAATCGGATTTTTTTTCTTCGCCATCTAGATAAGAACACGAACAACCCGGAAGCCGCTGAGAAGTTCAAGGAATTGTCCCATGCTTACGAGACGCTCTCCGACCCTCAGAAGCGTGGCCTCTACGACCAGCTCGGTGAGGAAGGTCTTGAGCATGGTGGTGCTGGCGGTGGTATGGGCGCAGAGGACCTCTTCGCCCAGTTCTTCGGCGGTGGCGGCGGTTTCGGTGGCATGTTCGGTGGTGGCATGCGTGAGCAGGGCCCCAAGAAAGCCCGCACCATCCACCACGTGCACAAGGTCAACCTGGAGGATATCTACCGCGGTAAGGTCTCGAAGCTGGCTTTACAGAAGTCCGTCATCTGCTCGGGCTGTGATGGTCGCGGTGGTAAGGACGGTGCCGTCAAGTCGTGTACTGGCTGCAATGGTTCCGGTATGAAGACTATGATGCGCCAGATGGGTCCCATGATCCAGCGCTTCCAGACCGTCTGCCCCGACTGCAATGGTGAGGGCGAGATCATCCGCGAGAAGGACCGTTGCAAGAAGTGTAACGGCAAGAAGACCGTTGTGGAGCGCAAGGTTCTCCACGTCCACGTTGACCGCGGTGTCAAGAACGGCCATAAGATCGAGTTCCGCGGCGAGGGTGACCAGATGCCCGGTGTGCTGCCCGGTGATGTCGTTTTCGAGATCGAGCAGAAGCCCCACGCCCGCTTCCAGCGCAAGGATGACGACCTCTTCTACCAGGCCGATATCGACCTGCTCACTGCTCTTGGTGGTGGCACCATCAGCATCGAGCACCTGGATGACCGGTGGTTGACCGTCAACATCGCCCCTGGCGAGGTCATCACTCCTGGTATGTGATTACACGTTTCAGCTACGACTGAACCTGTTGGGCTGACATAATACTTTGCAGGCGCTATCAAGGTTATCAAGGGTCAGGGTATGCCCTCCTACCGCCACCACGACTTTGGCAACCTCTACATCCAGTTCGACGTCAAGTTCCCCGAGAAGGACCAGTTGAAGAACCTCGAGCTGCTCGAGCAGGTTCTGCCTACTCGCGCGGAGCAGTCCCAGCCCCCGCAGGACGCCATGATCGAGGACTTCGAGCTCGAGGATGTCGACTCCAGCGAATACTCTCAGGCACGCGCACACGGTGCGGCCGGTTCGATGGACGAGGAAGACGACGATGTTCCTCCTGGTGCTGAGCGGGTGCAGTGCGCATCGCAGTAAGCGGGGTGATTTGGGGAAGGTGTGCTGGGGCTTGATGAAATTCGCTTATGATACCATGTGAGGGGTTTCGGCCCCGGTACTGCTCGGTTCTGTTTAGTTCGCGATGATTGATTTCTGCGATGGCGTTTGCACTAAGATTCGGGAGATGAAATGGAGATTTCTTTTCGTTGGATGCATTTCCATGATCGGGGCTTGATTCCCATACGTTAATGTTCTCTTTTTTCTGTCACTGGGAACGGGGCCCTGGAGCTTGATGAGTGGATGAGTGGATGAGAGATGTTATACGAGTCCGTTTTCCATAGCTTGGGATGGCTCTAGTGGGACAAGGTTGAGCGTTTATAGCTTATAGACTACACGGCTTGGGTATTCATGCACTGAATTGTTGCTGAAGTAGCTGTAATGAATCTAAGGGAGTATCCTCCCTCTATACCTCCCTCCCTCTCTCTGTGCCGGGTACAGGGTACAAAATAGATCACCAAAGCTCTCAACCAAACAATATCCAACCAAAACAATACAGCACCACACATACCGTGGCTCGCAGCCATCTGCGACTACTCCGTACCACCTACCGAAAAAGTGAAACCAACCATCTACTCCACTTCCCCACCCCAAACCAAAAACCACAAACAACTATCCAACCACCAAAAACGCAAAAATACACAATATAAAAAAAAATATAAAAAAGAACATGTCCTCGGGGAGGCTCGAACTCCCGGCCTTGGGATATCCAGGAAAGTTTTTGATGCTTCCTAGTCATATTTGATAAATATGAGACCCACGTGATAACCAACTACACCACAAAGACAAGTTGTGATAGGTGGGTGGGAAATTTAGGTATATGGTTCTGGGGTGAAGGATTTTGTTATTTTTTGGGGGGTTTTTTTTGGGTGTTTGGGCTTGGGGATGTTTTGGGGTGGGGGATTGAGGGAAGTGGATTGGTTTGGGAGGGTGATAGTTATTAGGGAGGGAGGGTTGGGAGTCATGAGGTGTCACGTATGTATATTATCGGCGTGGGTGAGGATTGGATGATGTGGTGTTTAATACTAGTTGAATAGTAGTATCATTTTTTTGGTAGTATTTATGGGGGGTTTTGGGGGGTGGTGTTTTTCTGGGGTTTGTCCTATGATACGTAAACTGTAGTACTATATTAGATATGGTAGGTTCAGTTTATGTTATCCTATATCATATAATAAGTTGAGGGATGTTTACGTTCTTATTTTAACCATGGCCTTGAGTGACTGTGCAGACCTCCCTCACACCCAGTGACGTCGATAAAGAGTATGTGGGGTTGTGTAGGCAGTGGTGGTGAGTGTGGTTCTAATTGTAGGAGGCCCTGCGTGACGTTGTAGTAGGTGCAGTTCCATGATATCTAATCAACGCGCATGAATCGAGCAACTAGTGAAGCTCGTCATGTCTCGCCCAAGGGATCTATAATAAGAAGACTACATGCAGATACAAATACAGATACAGACAAAGGTAATATATGCTATTCGCTTGGAAGAAAATATACACATCAATTGCCATCATCACCGCTCCGTCCAAACCGCCCCCCAAATCCACCCAGATCCCGACGGAAGAATTTCCCAAGATTCTTGAGGTTCTCGTTCAGATTCCCGGTGGAGGAGGTGCCTTCGCCGCTTTGGAGCTGTGTCTGCCCCAGAGGTCCCGAGGTGGAAGAGGGACTGGTTAAGGCGCCGGAGATGCCTCCGGCTGGACTAAGACTTGTTGTGTTGGATGAGCTCATCGGGGTTCCGAATCGATCGACACCGTCCTTGGCGGCGGAGATGATGGCAGACCCGAGCATGGTAGGGTCGAAGCGGGTGGTGGAGGCGCCAATGGACGCTGCGGCGGATGTGCCGAGGGTGCCGAGGCCGAGGCCCTGGGAGACAGTGCTGGAGGATGGGGCGGTGGAGGTCTGCAGGGCTGCTAGGACGGGGTTGCTCTGCTGAAGGTTCGCGGCGTAGCGGTCGGATGCACGGTGGACTTGGAATAGTTCCAAAAGGTGGTTCTGCTCCTGTCGGCTGCGGATGCCCTTCATATCGAGGATCTTGCGGAAGTTCGCGTTGTTTTGGTCGGCAATGTGAACGAGGTAGGCCTGGACTAGGGCCTCCGGGGGAGATGGCTGCACTTGGAGGGTTTTGAGGAGGGCTTCGATCTTCGCAAAACTGGCGTTGACACGTTTCACGAAACCCGCTGGGGCAGGGCTGGGGAGGAGCGATGAGAGTCCGGTCTTGAGGGTGTAGGCATCCAGGAGCATCTAATATCATCCGTCAATTCTGGTGAGCTCTTACTGATAAGTAGGGAGAGACCTACCTGCTCTGCGCCGGTCTCTGAGACCGGCTTGCACTGAAAGATGGTGGTGATGAATACGTTCGATATCAGCTCCACGACGTGGTCGGCAAACGCCCGGGCGTACTGCTGCTTATGCAGCAGCTGCAGCAGCTCCGAGCATTTTGTCTGCGTCTTGGACATGAGCTCGCCGACGTAGGAGCTTTGGTCGCTGACGCTCTCCAGTCGGTTCCAGGGTGTATTGCGCATTTCGCGCCAGCAGGGCTCCAACTCAGTCTCGACCTTACGCACAAGCCCTCGCACAGCCGCAGATGCAATGCCCATGAACGAATCTGCTTGACTCTGTAGATCCACCGTCTGTTTTAGGTTCTTATCGAGCCTGCCCTTGATCTTCTCCTCTAGCTGGTTGCAGGTCGTATAGCAGTAGTCCGCGGTATTAAGAACCAGGATCAGGTCCTCTGTATCGGGCACCTTTGATGGAGTGTGACCCGTAGGCCTCTCGCTAATGTAGTAGAGAAGGACTTGTGTGTACTGGTCGAGATACTTGGCAAACACCTTTGCCAGGTCGGCAAGACTGCCACCCGTAGATAGCTTTGCGCATTGCTGCAACGAATGCCGGTAAAATGTGAAAAGGTCTGTGGAGGATGATATGACGACGTGAGAGTCAAATTCTTCGTCCGGTGGCTTTGCGGGTTGTTGCCGATATTTGGGTATAAGCGCAGCCAGCTGCTTGTCCTGAGCTTCAACCCACACGCTCAGATAGGGCTCGAACGCCTCGGAGATGGCCTGACCAAAGACAGGCGCCTCGCCCGAGGCGAATGTATCCGTCGAAGGGCGGGATGGGCTGACGAAACGCCGCTCCAGAGAGTGTTCAAAGTCCAACGTTTCCTGCAGGCACGATAGTAGCAGGTTGACGTCGATCGTCTGGCCATTGCGCACGGATCGGGAGAGAATCCCTTTAAAGTCCTCCCGCGTGCCCTCGCAGAAGACATTCGCCAGAATCTCACAGACCTTCCAGGACGCAGGAAAGATAGGACCATACTCCTCATCGTAGATCTTCAAGATGCGCCGGAACCATGCATACCGCCGCGATATGTTGTCTAATGACCCGGCTTCTTCGTTGTTCCTGAATACCTGGCGATATTCGCGCAGTTGGAAATTGCAATACCAGGTCACCAGCCTGGACTTTGCTTGCTCACCCAATGCATCCATGACCAAGCAGCCCTCTGACAGCACCGGTCTCTTTTGACCGACTTCCCCCTTCGCGAATGCCAGCTCGAAATCCTCGCAGACCTGCTCCAAAAGCTCCCGTTGTATGTCCGCAACGTTCCTACTAAGCAGAGCAATTTGATCGATCGAGCGATACGACTTGAAGTGCGCCATCAGCTGAATCACCGCCTGCAACAGCTGAGCACAGTCGCGGTACTGCCGCGTCCGACCAAGGGAACGGAGTTGGTCGTAGGCCGTCGTCAGCATCTGCAGTCTTTTCAGCACCGTCATGGACAGAGTGAGGTTCTTTTTCGCATTGTCCAGCTGCTTGATATCTGCCGTCATCTCCGTAATGGCTAGCTCCGTCCTGGACGCCCGGTCGCGGACATCGTCGATCTTCTTGAACAGCTCCGTCAAGTCTGCCTTGGCGGCCTGGATGCGCTCGACGCTCTCCACATTGGAAGTGACTTGGTCCTCCACCAGTGCGCCGATATCGTCGTCGAGTTCGTCTTCATAATCGCAGAGGGTCTGGGACACTTGGGAGACGGATGATAGCGTGGAGGGGTGGGAAAAGATTGCATTCAGGTGGTCGATCGGATCGTAGTCCGCTGTAGCATTGGGTCTGTTAGCAAGCTCCGTGGCGAGACAGGCCATCAATGGCGCCCCTCACCTGCGTCCAGAGGGTCGAGATTGGCCGCTCCGTTGGAGGGCATCTGGCCGGGGGTGGTGGCGGTGGTGGTGGTGGTGGTAGTAGTGGCGGACATTCCATTAGCTCCTGAGTGTCAACGCCAGACACATGCTGCAATGCCAGCTAAGGGGCATCCGCCAATTCAACATGTAAGCATAGGCTAAATTGGAAGGGCGACTAAAGGAGCGAACAACAGAACAGAACGGAAAAACGAGCAGCTGTAAGGGACCGGGGGGGGGGGGGTTGTTGATGATGGAGCCGGAGTCCGGGAGTTGGCGACAAGTCAGTCAATCCAATCAGTCACGGGCAGCTCTCTTAGCGCACGCCCGCTCCGCAGCGCCTCGTCATCGCGCCGCATTCTCTCCCCTCATCTACCGCGTCCGTCTCTACAATCTACCCTGGTTCGTGGTCAAGTTATCAGGCAGCGATCCTGAGGGCGTTCGCCCCGGTTTTGAATTGAGCGCAAGTCTCGCATCTATATGGACATCAAAGTCATCGCGGTCTTTTATTGTACATCGAAGAGAGCTTCTGAAAATGTATCAAGCCCTAAAGCCATTCGCCCAAGCCATGCATCAGCAAACCACACAATAATAAATAGTACTCCAAGCAAACACCACCAGATAGCCCCCCCCCCGCACGAAATCCAGGTATGCGAAGACCAAATCGGGTTGACAGACAAATCGAGTCGTTCATGAATGTTCCCGTTTGGTCCATTAATCTATCTTCGTTATCCCCCCTTTCCTTTCTTGTTCAGCTAAACTGCAGGTAGAAAGGCATCCGGAGGCAGAGTTCCCTGTGCCTGAAAGACGCAATTAGAGAAGGCCTGTCAGGATGATTCAGAGTCAAAGCTTACCTTGAGTTCCTCAAAGTTCTTCAACGCAGCCTCCATATTCCAGCCGTTTCCAGACAAAGCCATCTCGGAGTATTGAAGAGTCATCCGAGTGTTGGAGCTCATCTGGAGCACCAACTGCTCTTGCTGTACCTGCGCGTCCGCTTTCCCAGGCGCGGGCATACCGTAGCCTTCGGGAGCGCCCGGTACCACCACTGATTGAGGTGTCGCCTGAGGTGCTGCAGGAGGAGCTGCTTGAGGTACAGCCGGCGGGATTTCCGGGGCCCATGCATCATGTCCACCATAGGCTCGTAGGCAAAGAATATCACTGATGACCCTAATCCCCCCCATACCACTACCGGGTCCGATAATGAAGGTTCGGTCGAAACTCCGGGTTTCGACCTTGGTTCCATTAATTTCATCAAACTTCCCATGCACCATGATGAGAAGGCCACCAACGCCTGTGGAGCTTTGTCCGGAAACATCAGGAAGCCCCGGGATTGGATAGCATTCGATAAGCCACTGTTCCGGATGCGCGGTAATGTCAGGATGCCTTGTCGCAGGAAGACTGGTCCACAACTCGCGGATTTTCTCCCCACCGGTGTATGTCCGAGACATCCGTGCAGGGAGATGGCTAATCTTGAGAAGGTTCCTACTCTTCTTGATATAAGGATCCCAGGGCGCAGGTTCTGTTTGTTGGGCCCTGGGAGCCGACGTATTCACGTTGAGCGTAAACGTAGAATGACCGTCGTAAACACCGTTAAGGAGGTCGCTGCGGTCGTTATCGTAACCCGCAAAGAAAGCCCGGACAAAGTTCTCCGCAATTTGAGACTCGTCCTGGAAATACGGCGCCTGGACAGGAATCGGTGTCTTCTTTTGCGCGGCCAATTCCTCCGCGGTTCGGACTTGGATATTATTCAAAATCCGGAGCTTGGGATACCACTTCAGCATTGTATCCTTGAAAGTGGGATCGGCACTGAACGGGGTGTTTGATAGGTCGAGAAATTCGAGGTTCCGGAACTTCCAGCGCCATCCAATCAACGACTGAGCATCTTTGAACTCATTGTTCGAAAGGTCGAGGTTCTTCAAATCCGGAATCGTCTGCGCTAATGTCGTCACAGCCGAGATGTTGGCAAGCTGATTGTGTGCGAGACTGACACTCTCCACTGCCTCTCGGCGCGCCGTTGCATTGTCGAAATTTAACTCCCAGACTTTCATGAGTGCCGGGAAGAACTTCGATTCGGTGGAGGTGCTGCCGAATATTCCCATGGATAATAGATCCGGGTCACTTCCCAACTTTGACAGGTCGAGTAGTTTCGTCTCCTGGGTGTAGCGCTTTCCCAGAATGGTCGTCATTTTGGCCTTGGTCTCGGCGGCTGAAGACGAGCTGCCATTCTGCGCCATGGCAGACAGCATAGGCTGGTCCAACATGCCACTTGTAGACTGGTCATACTTCTCGGTCGTCAGGGGAGCGCCTGCAAAACTAAAACCACTGAGCTGAAGCATCCTATCCAACAACTCCGGTCGGATAGAGACGATGAGCGCGTCGCCTTCGACCCGCGACTACTGAACGTTAGTAAGGCGTAAGAGACCTTGAACCTGCAGCCATCCAAAGGAACAAACGCCAGAAGAGCCTAAGCAAGTGCCGATCGTCGTTCTGAAGGTACCATCCCCGAAACGAGAGCACATCGGAGAGGACGATGCTGATGATTCATGTCGGTGACCGCCAAGTCTGGTGTTGCACATACCTTTGTAATCCTTGCGCGGGTGCCAGCTTTCGAGTCGGGTGGGCTAAGTTTCTTCTCGAGGAAGGCGATGAGGGATTCGAGACCGCCATCGCGGTTAGATGCCGCCTTGCTTTGCTTCCAGCCACGAACGACAACTTGTTCCAGACCACTGCCTCGCCCCCCCTGTCGGATGTTCGCTTGCGAGTCTGAGTTGCTGGAAATGGCCTTCTGGATCGCATCCATGGCTTTGTTCGCTGCCTGTGTCCGTCCTGCCCCGCTCGAACGGCCAGGATCGCCACGAGCCTTCTTCCCACGGTTCCGAGCAGAGCCTGCATCCATCATCAGATCACCTTCCCGGTCGACCCGTGCAGCAGCACCCCGCTTGCGGATACCCCCACGATCCGAAGCACTCGAGCGGCCGCGAGAACCTTTTCCGTTCTTCATCTTGACAGAGGAGAGGGGTGTGTTTATGGAGAAGATGTCGCAGGCAGTAAGAGAAGAAAAGATGGAGAGTCGCAGTCGATGTTATAAAGTGTTACGCAGGCAGAATGAGCGCTGCGCGCCTTAGTTGTTGGAGAGCGAATCTATCGGCATATAACGAAAGATCCGGGAGAAATCGTAGGAAAATGGGGTCGTAGGATGAGCGTGAGAAATAAAGTGGGGAGATAGTCGAGAGGTCGCGGACGGTTCCAGTGAAGCAACCGTCAACCTCGTCTTGGAGGTCTGAGGACGAACGTAGGTGATTCTTGAGTCAGCGCAGAAAAAGTGACGTGAACCACCAAAAGCATTTCCGCGACTCTGGCAGGTCACGTGGGCGACCGGGCGCAGGCGCCCCACGTGATACAACAGCACCAGCGACAAGGATTGACCAATCAGAGGTTGTAGTCTGTCCTTTGGGCACAGCCGGTAATACGCGATACCGATGCAGGCAAGCCGGGTAGGCAGATTACGAGACTAGTCCCGAGGGGGGAATATTGCTACAATACCGTTTGTTTCTCCGCTTCATCAACAGGACAGCTTGTTAGTTCCATCGCCCTTTCTCCAGTAGATCGCCACACGACGTGCGCAGTTCGCGGCTTCTAGTCGCTCACTTCGGCCATCCGACTTCGCTCGCGTAGGTCACCTCGTCCTTGTCCCCTCCTTGCTCAGTTCAATTCAGCTTACATTCAAGTTCTCTCCAACAGGCTTCATTCATTCATTCCCGCGGGCACTAGCTGGTCTTTAGTCGGTCCAACGATCACCCTCAAATATACTCAACGGCTTCCCCCGTATTCATGTCGATCAATTAAATTAGAACAATGCCGGCGAAATCGCGATTCACAAGGCTAGATGCCTTTGCTAAAACGGTCGAGGATGCGCGCGTCCGTACCACATCCGGTGGTATCATCACCATAGCCTCGTTGCTGGTCATCTTTTGGCTTGTGTGGGGTGAATGGCTGGACTACAGGCGTGTGGTGGTTCTACCAGAGCTGGTGGTTGATAAATCAAGAGGTACGGTTGGATTCCGATTGCTGGACAGTCGAACGAAAAGAAGCGATGGCTGATGGCCCTGGATATAGGCGAGAAGATGGAAATCCACCTGAACATGACCTTCCCCCGGCTTCCCTGCGAACTCCTGACCCTGGATGTTATGGATGTTTCCGGCGAGCAACAGACCGGTGTCGTCCATGGTATCAACAAGGTACGCCTTACTTCTGCCGCAGAAGGGGGCAAGGTTATCGACGTCAAGGCCCTGGAGCTGTAAGTAACCCTTCCGATCCACCCGTGCCAACTTCCGTTGTTGACAATAAATATCATGCAGTCACTCTCAGGAAGAGAGCGCCAAACATCTCGACCCCGAATACTGTGGTGAGTGTTACGGTGCGCCTGCTCCCGCCGGTGCCAGCAAACCGGGCTGCTGCAACACTTGCGACGAGGTCCGCGAGGCCTATGCACAGCAGCAATGGGCATTCGGCAGAGGCGAGAACGTTGAGCAGTGCGACCGTGAGGGCTATGCGCAGCGCATTGACGCACAACGCCGCGAGGGTTGTCGTCTTGAGGGTGTCCTCCGCGTGAACAAGGTGGTCGGTAACTTCCATATCGCACCCGGCCGTAGTTTCACCAGCGGAAACATGCATGTGCACGACCTTGCAACCTTCTTTGAAACGGACCTGGCAGACTTCGAGAAGCACACCATGACTCACGAAATCCACCAGCTGCGGTTTGGACCTCAGCTTCCAGACGAGCTGTCCGATCGCTGGCAGTGGACGGATCACCACCACACCAACCCTCTGGACAACACCAAGCAGGAGACTAACGAGCCTGGCTACAACTTCATGTATTTCGTCAAGGTGGTGTCGACGTCGTACCTTCCCTTGGGCTGGGATCCGCTGTTCTCGTCCTCCATCCACAGTGCCTATGACCAGGCCCCTCTTGGCTCCCACGGCATTGCCTACGGAGCGGAGGGAAGCATTGAGACGCACCAATACTCCGTGACCTCGCATAAGCGCTCCCTGATGGGCGGAGACGCCTCAGATGAGGGCCACAAGGAGCGTCTGCACGCTGCCAATGGCATTCCGGGCGTGTTCTTCAACTACGACATCTCTCCCATGAAGGTCATCAACCGGGAGGCCCAACCCAAGACCTTCACCGGCTTCTTGACCGGAGTGTGCGCCATCATCGGAGGTACCCTTACTGTCGCCGCAGCCGTTGACCGTGGTCTCTACGAGGGCGTCAGCAGAATCAAGAAGCTCCACTCAAACTAAGCCCCCCACCACCCAAATTATAGAAAACCAATAAGGGGCCTCAGAACCAAACAACAAAAATCTCAGAAATCCAAAGAAGAACACAACTAAGGATAAATAAAACCAAGGCAAATAAACAACCAGCAAAGGCAAACGAAGAGTCTGTGTCGTATGGAGTACAGGGGACGAAAGAGGGAACTCCGGAAGTTCAGGCGTTTTTTTTGGGACTCATTGATACACCTTTATATTCCAATTGTTTTGCTTATAACGTATGTTAGGTAGGCAGGTAGGTATATGCAGATCTATTGCATTGAAACTTTTGGGTCTTGATTTTGGAAAATGCCACTAGCTACTACGCTATCATGGGTCCAGTCACTGGTTCGGCTCTACAGTATTTAGTGCTTGTGCCCTAACAGATCTTCATATCGTATTATAAGAGATCGCAGTATAGAGCAAGGGCTAAGAAGTAAGAGGTTCAATAGCTAGCACTACGGTGTGTAATGTGACGGGCTTCAGACTCAATCATCACGGAGTAAAGGGGCAATTGCTTTTCATTTATTAGCAAAGTTAGTGGATGCATACTGCTGGTTTGGCTCATTGCGAATGATTTAAGATGAGAAGGAGTACTCATGAGAAGGGCGATTGGCTACCAAAGCAAGTAACGCGATAACATCCTGAAAAGCAACAGATACCAATGCCATGCTTGCAAGATAAGGAAGGTTCCCAACATACTCCATAGACCCAACGAAATGATCGCTGCAAGTCCCCCAAGTCCAAAAAACATAGCAAGTGACTATCTAGGCTTTGGAAGTCTAGCTCAAAGATGTACGACAAGCTCACAGGCTAATGCAAGAAAAAATGGAGCAATGAAGGGATTAGATCATGAGATTCACGCAAAGAAAAGCAAGTTAATTGGATGGGATAGACAATTAGGAGAGCGAATAAGAAAGAGAGTCGTGAGAGGGGTATACTCAGTAATGCATGGTGTTCGCATTACTGACATAGCCAGGATGCTGACCAAAAGTCTGGTTTTGCTGGTAGGCCGGGGGCGTCTGCGCCGGCTGCGACGCGAACTGCCCGTACCAAGACTGGCGCCGGGGCTCCTCCGGCTGGTAAGTCTGATTGAGAGCATCCCAGGTGCGGCTCGCGGTAGGCATGTTATAAACACTGTAATTATTGCCCTGGTTGTATGTGGGCGTTGAATTGTTTGGAGCCCCTTGCTGCTGTTGCAAGTGTTGTTGGCGTTGCGCAATTGCATGCTGTACCATTTGGTTTGACACTCCTTCTCGGATGCTCTTTTTCTCGCGCTCGCGAGCATCAATCGCGCCAACCAGACCCATTGGGTTTACCGGCGATGGCTGGGTTTTGTGAAGACCCGAGATATCGAGAAGAGGGGCACCAGTCATCCGAGATACATGTTCCTGTTCACGGGCAGAGAGATGTGATGAAAGTTCATTGTAGTTCAAGACGCTGTTGGTACCACGGGAGTGAGGGCGAAGCGGCACATCGCGACTGCCAGCTAAGTGCGACTGCGGCCGAGAATTGTTTGTCCAGTCACCGGAGACAGGTCGAAGAGGCGGGGGGGTTGTAGAGAGGGTTCGGTGGTGGGCGTGATTTGGTGGGCTGGGGCCTGACCGTTGTTGCACGAACTGCTCCGCTGTGAGCTTGCCCGGGGTGGACGGGCGCGGAGCGGCCATACCCGGCTGCCACATCATATTGTTACTTGGAGATCTAGAGTGCCGACGTTCTGTCTCATGTGAGCCTTGTCTTTCTGTTGCATTCGAGTCGCTTCTCTGATGCGCCGATTTCTTTAAAGTGTCCCCGGTATTGGGACGTCCAGTAGTAGGTAGGATAGTAAGGGTCGGTCCGAAATCAATGCTCGGGATTTCCGCACTAAACTCCAGTTGCGTTTGGTCAACGGTGTAATGAGCGTCGCCGATGACCAAGTCCTGCTTTGGGGGCCCTGATCCCACGGTCTTCAAGACTCCCATTCTGGGCCGAGGAATTGACTTAACAGAGCGTTTGCTGTAGACGGATCCTCGGGTACTGGCATAATCAGGAGAAGCTGCAGATGCGTCATCATAGACGCTCTCCTCATCCTGATGGCTCTCTTTATCGGGGGATGTGAACGAAAACTGGCGGGAGCCGACCCAGTTCAGAACCTCTTCATCAACCGTATGTCGCAGGTCATCGTAACTAGGCTCCCCTGCGATACTCGAAGTGTCAGGATCTCGCATTTGTTGCGCGGGCACGGGCTTCCGCTTCACGGACTTTGTGGTATCTAAATGCAGGCTTTGCCTCTTCGGTATAGTCAGTGGCGGGCCGAAATCACTTGAACGATCCTCAGGTGTCGGTGGGTCTTGTTCCTGAAGGGCGGCTCTCCTGTCACTCGTATCCGATAAAAGCGATGGGGCACCCAGCTGATCAGAGCCAGTATTTGGTGTGAGTGGACTAGGCTCGCTAGAATCTCTGATCGTTTCGTGGCTACCCGAGGGGAAAGAAGCGCCGAGTAGGTTCATGCTTCCAGAAGCCGCGAGAAGCTGCGTAAGCGTGGCATCAGACATCCTATTGTTGGCTTTTCTCAAGTCCGGCGAGGGCTGGGGCCGAGTGGCAGGCATTTCCCCTGGACCGTGTGTGAAGGCTGGAGGATGGACTACAGGAGATGGAGATGGCGAGCGGAAACGATGCCCAAGCACCTCATCGTCAGAGTCTGCTTGCTGTTTTCCGTCACTTTCAGTGCTGCCGTAGTCATCCACCCCACCAGTGCTAGGAAGTCCATTTTTGTGTGGTACTACTTCATGAATAGAGGATGGTGGAGAGATTTCGGCGGGTGAAACTTGAGCCTGTCTTCTGATGGAGGCAAATGCAGCAGTGTCCGAAGAGCCCCGAGCATGATGGATTGGAGATATAGAAACATCACTGGGCGCCTCACGCACAACAGCGTCACCAGAATGGTTGAAATCCATACGGGTTTCGGGGGATGTGCAGTTGCGCTGATGTGGCCCGGTGCGTCCATTGCCTTGGATGTTCGAAATAGTAGAGGCTCGGAAACGTGGCTTAGCGACGGAGATGCTGCTGGTTCTGCTTCCAGAAGCCGCCATACGGCGTGCTGTTGCCTCCTTGAGCTGCTTTCGCCATTCTGCCTCGCTCCAATTCTGACTGCCTGGTGTCTGCATCAGACCGGCGATATCCAGGATATCAAGATAGCCATAGCGCCGTTGATTGGGGAAGGCAAACATGATGCTCTTGATATGGTTGGTAGCGGCAATGAGGCGGGTTGGTCGCCCGTACAGGTTGAATGTGTCAAACGTGGGTACGAGGAATCGGAGCATCATCTCAAAACCAGTGACGGCAGGATGGACTTCGGGCATGACAAACACAAACCCATCTGTGGTCGACTCTGGTTGTGAATGAATCGTAATCTTTCCTTCAATCTTGACCAAGGTCGACTGATCAATCAAGGCTTTCGACTGAGGGTATATAGCGTAAGCAGCGTATGCATCGGTGATAGTCGCAATAGGCCTCGCTTTTTTGGTCTTCTTCGTATCGTAGAACTTGATGTCGCCTGTGATCAGTCTGGGCGCACGATCATAGGCCGACTTTTTCTTAAGCGACTTTTGCGCCTTCTGGAACTCCTTTTCATTGGGCGGGGTGATCACAAACCAGCACCTTCTCCAAGGAGTGCCTGCTCCAAATCGCACGCGAGCCCAATCCTCGTGTTTGTGACGGTGACGTTCCAAGATGGATCGGATACTGTTGAGACCTTTGCCTTTCCCCGCAATAATCGAGCCCGTATACGCCTCATATAGTGACGTGTGTTCGAACAAAGCCAGTCGTATAGCTGCTGTCCACTGGGTCAACGAATGGAAGGAATTGAAATGCAAAAGATACCGATTTTGACCCGCGGAACATATACTCAAAATGTTCTTCAGAGACTGGGTTTCTTGGTTTCTTGTAGGGAGCGTTTCAAGCTAAATGGGCGACAGTCAACGATCTGGGCCAATAGCTGCAAGGGCCATAGTTGCGACATCTCACCATTTTTATTGAAGCATCTGCCAAGTTGATGAATGTAGGGTTGACATCCTCTCCCTCTTCTGCGGCGTCCAGCGCTGTGGCATCCCACAGAGAAAGAGCAGTCCCGACAAGTTGCGCATAGCATTCCACCCATTGTCGATCGGAACAGGGCCGACCATCTGTGATTGAGTCATTAGTACAGAAACCAATAATTGCTGACATTTGGGGTACCCACGAATATCCAGATCATTCAATTTTAGGAAATATCCTTCATGGTATAACTTGTTGGCATGGGTGTTTAAATATCCGAAGATTGGCTGGAGCTCAGGAAGTGTATCTTGCGAAAGCTCTAGTAACGGAGGATTGTGAGAAAACAATGCTGACTCCGGCCGCGACAGGACCCGTCGTTCGGTGTTTGGAGTCCCGCTTATCGGCGAAGCATCGAGAGGCGAAGGGGTGTCGGAAGAGGGCGTATCTACTCTTTTCGGAGGATTGTTTAGTGTGAGGGAGGCCGACGATGTTCGATGGTGCTGTCCAAGGTTGTCTTTGCGGGATGAGCCCCCGAACACTGACATCAGGGAAAGCACTGATAGCGCAGGAGCGCAAGGGATGTCAATAATTACTATTCAAGTGTTCTGGGGGAAATGAAGAAAGGCCAACAACTTACCTCGCGAACGACCCATGATGGCAAAAGTCCGTTATCGCTCAGGAAATAAAACTGAAGACCGGCTTTCAGCTAACTTGGATATAGTAGGCGGGTCACACAACGAACATCTAGTCTGCGCAGAGCATGAAACCAAGTAGTGCTGCTATGCAGTAAATCAAGAGAACAAACGAGAGGCGAGAAAGGTAGGTGATGAAAGAAGTGTATTGAGCCCAGCTCCTCCACAGGGAGATAGCGACAATAATGTGTCAGGACCCGCCAAGACTAGATATGGAAGTTTGATTCCATGTAGTACCCGGTGGGAACTTTTTGGGGTGCCCGAGAGAACGAAAGGAGCGGAAGGGCAAATAAGATCGCGACGGCGCTGGAACGACCGCCAAGATGGCGGATGATGGCGCAAAGTCAGCTTGCAAGCGCCTGACTAGGCCACTTGATGTCTCAGTTGATTTGGCGGAGGAGGCGGGGAGGGGGCAAGGATCGGAAAGCGAGCGAAGGGATAGATAGGGAGGGAGAGAAATATAGAACGAGTGAGGCGAGAAAAGGCAAGCTGGACATAAGACGAAGAAGCGTAGAGGTAAGTGAACGGAAACATAAGACGGCGAGCGTTGAAGGCGATCAACCTACGCCGTGGGTCTGAAGGGGACTGAGTGTAACAAGTGTTACCGGGCTTATAGTACTGTCGGCTTGTTGTTTCTCTTTTGAGACCAAAGTACGTGGAGCGGATCCGCCTGGTGGTCCGATTTCCTCCCAGTGCTTTGTAGCCGGTGGTCGATGCTGCCACCTAGTAGATATGTAGTCGTGGACAATGTATCGATAGAGCGGGCGATTCTGTTGAATCTCTATGGCGACAAAAACCCGCTTATACGGGGGGAGAAAGAAGAGGAATAACAACAAGAATAGAACCTAAAGATGTTCTCTCAGGTCAATACCGGGTGGTGGAGGTTACGGTACCGCAAGTGGTTCTGGCCCGGGTTGTCTGCCTGGCGGCTGGCGTCATCGCATGTGGCTACTACTCCGTACAATCGACTAAACTAATGTACCTACTAGTATGTACTTGCTTTAGACGGTCCCAGACGGACGGGCCAGTCTCGCTTCTTCTTTTGTTGTCCTTTTAAACTCCGATTTCCTACCCCTGCTGCTTGACCCCGACTTGATCGCTTCACCTACCGGCTCATTCCAGGCAGATCGGCATGGATGAGAGACTTTTGCTCAACAGGACTTTGTTTGTTGCCTGCCTGGCTCACTTCAGCTGGCCTTGTTCAAATTTCGATGGACTACCTGGTTGGCAGGAATGGGTCGCTAGGACAGCAACGACCAAAGGAGAAGAAAAGAAAAATCAAAAGCAAAAAACAATAACGGACACCTATATTAAGTAGTATTTATTCTCAGTCAGCCATCTTACCCATGGGTGGCCTGGTGGGTTTCGAGACTCTCCAGCCCCCGCGTAACCGGCCTTCGTACCGCCTCCAATCAGGTTGTTCCGTGAAGAAAATAGAGGCCAATCTTATGGTTGAATTCTTCCTCTCAGCCAAATATAGAAACGCAAGCCTGCATGTCTTAACCTAACTGCCACTAAATACCTACTGGCCAACCTTTTGTCCTTTGTCCTTTGATCTGCTCTAAACCCGGTGTTCCTCGCCCACGAGGTGAGGAGAACTAAGAGACAACGTAGACGCCAAGTGCAGCCTAATCACACCCGGTATCTACCCATTGGTCCCTTATCTGAAGCCATATGAACTCAAACTGGCCAAGATAGAACGGAGGAACCCATGGGCTGTTGTCTCATTGTATCGATTGCCATACCATCCTTACCGGAGTAATATGCGTCGTGTCCCTTGTGTAAGTCTGAGGAATGTAAGGCAATAATATTATGGGTATGGCCGGGACGCACTGCCACAGGCCCGCCGTGCCACACGACATCAGATGATCTTGGCGGGAAGCTTCACTACCAATTCTGTACTCCCGTTTACCAGATACAACATTCACTATAAATAACCGTAATATTGTGGTCGGAAAACTAGTACCCAGTACACATAGGGCCCCCATGTCGACCCGGATGGATTTTGATGAATCTTCAGTTGCATTTGACAATCAACCCAGGGCGATCAAACAGGAATAGTCGCTAAAGCACCTACCCTTGCTAAGGTTAGGCCCTAAGCAGTAAGAACATTTAGTTCCAAATCTAAAATTATAGGCGACTGGGGTTAGCATGGTATTCGAAGTATGACAAGGGTCCGTTCTGCGTCCTAGATAAATGCCAGAATTATAGGAATGCCCGGTTGCTATGGACATGCTGGAAGAGGGGCTATCATGGAATTTCAGCCCAGCGCGAAGTGGCTGTGGTATTTGCCTTTGGAACGGGGTTGGACAGAGGGCATCAACTTTATTCATGTTGCTGCAGGTTATGTAACCTTAACCCGGCTGTTAATACTGGGTATTTGCCCCGGTTATAATACGCTCTTTATCATCCAGCATCCTGTCCTCAAGGCCACCGACGCCCAGAGACTGTGACTGGTCAACATCGCAAGTGATCAAATCATGTCCATCTCAGGAAGCACGTACGTAGTGCAGTCCCCAGTCCGTGACCCACCAGTCAGGGTGTCCCCCCTCCTTAGTCTACTCATAGTGAGTACTAAGGCTGCGGAGCTCCCCAAAGATCGCAGGCTTGACGCGCAAACTCCCAACAGCGATCATTGCTGAATGGGAGTAATCTCGGCAATGTGACCTCAACAGTAGGATCCATCACGGAAGCTTCTCTGACCACGTACTGCGCATGTTCTCCATTATTTATGCAGATCCATCCAGTTTTCTCACTTTGTTGCCGCTTTTGCAGATTTCAGTCAGTTGATCTTCGTTCCCCTGGCTTATCATTGGGACACGATTACCCGATCAGCCCTGCTGCTGTCATGATGCAAGCATGATTGCGAAGGCCTATGCGATTATTCTTACCATGGCCCACGGTAATCTGCCAAGATTTAGTGGGAAAAGTGGCAGAGTGAAGATCCTCAAGTCTGAAGCGATCCTCTGCCACTTACTCCGTAAGTCTTGTCATGTTTCATATCCGATGGAGATTTTCCCTGTCCCCACCGGCTCTGGCGAATTCCCTGGGGTCTGCTGCAATTGAGTTTTAGTTTGAAAGCACGGGGAGGATAATTCAGACCATTGTGTGTCATATATAGGTGTCGTATCCCCACAGGATTCTTAATTCTATGTACGCATTTGGTGCGGGAAGAATTATGTATGCTTACACGGTGTTAAGTCGTTCATCTGTAAGTGGTTGTCACTATGCGAGTGTCGCTCTAAGGTCCCGATAGATAGATGGATAGATAGCAGATACATGGCCCCGTGCCAGCCCCACCTTAATTGGATTGTCTTGTTGCAGACATCCTGCAGGGTCTTCTCGAACGGCGTAACTGCCGTGACCCCGGCCGTTATCATCATATATACCGTGGCATCCCCATCTCCAACTTCGTGCCTGCCAAGACCATCTCTGTCGGATGTCAGGTGCCTTAGGTGCCTTCCGAGCTCTCGTGGGTCAACGAAGGGTCTTCTGACCTACGACAATGTAAGAGAGGCCCGGCGACATGACATGTCTAGGCACATGCACCTCCACATTCTCCAGGCCATGACACTTGAACTTAGGCTAGAGGTAAATTTCACCAAACCCAATTACATTAGGCCGTATGTGGCTCCTTTCACCCGATGCAAATACCAGCAAAGCACACTGCTTTGGACGAGTTAGTCTGAATGCCCGCTCATCTAGATAGTCCATCGTATCTGGCATTTGATCACCCATCATGCCTCCTTACCGATGAATCCACAGCCTTGTATTTGATCTCGAATGCATCCCTCGTTTGTGACTTCATGTCAGTTTGCACATCAGATGTCGCTTAGTCTTGTGCATGGTCTCGTACTTTCGATTGGTACCAAAATACGCGTCATCCATTCTGATATATTATCCTGCTCCTGTAAAGTTGCTATCCATGTCTGTGTTTGTTTGCACAGGCTTCCCTGCCGTATTCCAATGGTCGACGCACTGAACAGGGGTTCTCAACGGAGATGGAAGATTCTCGACACTTGTAAGCCTCGATGGTGAGTCGCAAACTTATCGAGCAACCTCGATGATCGGGTTCGTGGGGATCTGCAAACATCGCTCTAACCACATCTATGGTAATAGCTGCTTAGCGGTGTATAGCTGGTCTGATGTTGATAAGTCCCCTTGTATCTCTTCGAGAAAAGGTATATCAGGGGATTGTCTTTATGGTATACCTGAGCCTGAAGCTAGCCCTTTGAGAATATAGGATTCTTCATAGCATGCTATGAGTATATCACCGTCCAACTTTTTTGGTAAGCTAAAGCTGCTCTTAAATGTATAGTAGAAGTTTAGCAGCGAGGATCTCAGCTGAAGATGCTGTTAAGGCGAAAAGATGTGTGGCCTGAGCCAATCGCTAGTCTTACTGCAAACATCTGATATTCACTGGTCCTACTGTTCATTCACAGACCCAAATCATCCTTGCTTTTGCACTCCTCCATATGACATTTACCTTTCCCCCTCTTTATTTGCATCCATTCTACTTCAACCCTTTCATCTCTTCCCGTGACAACCTTGAATCCTCAGGCAGTTCTCCACTCCCAAGCGCGTCTGGAGCGCGTTTTACTCTCCAAGGACGCTTTGGTCTTCCTGTTTGGGCTATCAGAAAAGGGTTCTTCGCAGTGTCTTTGTACATTTCTCTACCTTCCCCTCGCGTTCTTCTTTGCATTCTTGTTACAGCTAACCTAAGACCTTTGAAGATTACAAGCTAGGACCGGTATGCGTTGACCGGGTTTGCCGCCATGAACGTATCCCACACCCGTCCTGCGGCTCCTAAACCCACCCGAAAGAATACCGCCGAGCCTATCGACATCATACTAGATGAGCCTACCGATACATGCGCAATGGCTGAAGAGAAAGCTGAGGAAATCATTGAAGCTGAGAATGAGAGGCTCGACCAGCTGATGATAGAGTTCACCCGAGGCTTTGATCCTGGAATCTTCGCTGACGAGATATCTTACGCGCTTCCCACAGTCCTTCTTGATGTTTTCCCTGGTTCTTACGAGCATCTTCTGAGCATGTTATTTGAGAGCGATACCAAAATGCATGCTACCCAGGTAAAACTCGAAACATGGCTTCTAGATCGCTACCCGCAGGTTCTCAACAAGATCACTCAGCGCGGCGAGACTAACATCACCGACGAGACGTACTTTGGGGCTGAGATCGAAATTCTGAGAAAGCTGTTGGCATATCTGCGCAAGGAGACGGACAAACCAGTCTTCTGGCTCAACTCCCGGCGTGCGAGCCCTACTAAAGCTCGCCAACAACTTGAAGCGTCTGTAAGAGTGATTGAGTTGTTCAAAAACGATGTTGTGGCTGCGATGAGGTCGGACACTGAAGACAGTGAGTGACAAGTCAGGTCAACGCTATAGAATCTTGTTTGTCTAATGAGACAGGGAAAATCTACAATCCTCTCCCCGTTTCCGTGGAACGCACTGCCCTGTTGAGCATTAAACAACTTCGAATTGACGCATGCAAGGCTTCGCTTTCCTGGGACGGCTATATGGATTCCGCCATAGTTCTTACATCATTCTTTCATGCATATAAAGCGTATACCTGCAAGCACAAGCCAGACAAGGCACGTGCATGGGGCTGGCTTCCCCCAAGAGGGCTTGCGCCGCCACCCTTGTCTGCTGAGAAAGCCAAGGTGGGAGATCTTACTGAATGGTCTTTCAAGTGTAAGAAGAACGGAGCTTTCGATCTGCTACTGAAGACTGCTCTTTGGCTCGGCATGGCAAGAGGTCTTCCAGCCGTACATCTTTTTTGTGACGTCGCCAGACTCTTTACTACCCATACGCCATCCAAAAAGGCCAATGATACGTACGTCCGATTCTTGCGGCATTTGACCCAGACCAGGGTCTCCATCGGGGGGATAAAGTCCGCGCCTCCAACGCCTATTCCCTACAAGAAAAAGTCCGAGGCAAAGTCAAATGATGATTACTTCGAGGACGTGTGGAGATCGGATAAAGATCTAGCGAAGGACCTTGCAAAGAACCTGTCTCTGTTCGATATGAAAGCGGCCAAGGATTTCAAGCTGGCTACGGCTCCTCCTCGACGCTCATTCCGCAAGAAGGCGCAGATGATCGAGCAAGCTTGTCTTGTCGAAGAAACCTTCACTGACGTTTGGCCTCAGAAGGATCCGGCAAGTTGAACGCTGTCACTTGTATCACGTTTATGTCATAGCTAACATTGAACCCACATCAGCTTCCCCCAAGAGCACCCGCTTCATCAGCCATTGAGCCTAAACGAGCTCCGCGTCCTCAGAACACGCAGCCCGACCCCCTGGAGCAGAATGAATATGTTTCCGTCCTAAATTGGTGAGCGAGCATATGAAGTTCTAGAAACAATTCAGCAGGGTTAGTTTGAGCGGTGTCGCGGTCAATTGCAGCACTCCACCAATCTCGACAACATATTTCACGGCCACTGTCATCGAACACCAGCACAGAATCTCACCCTCCATAACACTGTCAGGATGAATCGGCATATACCAAAATGAACAGAACACACATGAACTACGAAACCAGGTACATGATTGGCGATCTTGAGCCTGACTTCACATGAGTCAAAAAGTCTCCCCCAAAGGTACAAAATCTTTTCAGGTCCCTCAGACAACGCAACCACTTATCCAGGACTCTTCATTTTCGACATTTTGACACTCACCATCGACCTCTCAAGGCATCACCCAACTGCAGGCAGTCAAGGGGACAGTAGGCGAGAATGACCACCGGGGAGCCCGTGAGCTTGACATCGTTGTTGAAATAGAGCAATCTAGGATTTCGGAGTATGCACACACACAAACATCTCTCCCCTCTTGTACACTTCATGTATTAGTCACAAAAAAAAAATCTTCTCACTTATGTACATATTGATACCCAGGTTCATTTGTTGACATTTCTCCCTATTCACTCGCGTTCACAGCAACATCAATTCATATGCATGAACACAATGTAAGCTGACTTTGACATCAATCTAGGAACCCCTCTTTTTTTTTTTTTTTTTTTTTCTTCTCCGCTGGACAATATCATCATGGCAATCTCATTGTTGGGGTGAAATCGTGTGCTATTGAGTGCGTGCGCTGATGGATGCCACTGATAGTGTGTTGAGTTGTGCTGTGTCACTAGGTGTGTGTTTCTCTTGCTGTTTGATTTTCTTGTTCACTCTCTCCTTGCTGGATCAAGGTGTATATGGATGGATGCTCACCATATTTTTTTTTTTTTTTCTTTTCGCTCTTGTTCTCTTTATCTTTCGCTTTCTTTCGGTATACATGATGTTGCATGGACATGGGATTGTTGTACATCATCTGCATGTATTCATATGTGTGTGCTCTACAGGTCGCTGGCTGGCTGGCTGTGAGAAGGGTGCATGGATTGGGCGACATGGGACATTTTCTCATTATCTAAAGTCACCTGGCTAGACGGGCCTTTGGGGCTAAAAGGGCGAAAGGGGGAAAGAAGAGATGAGGGTGGAAGTCAAGGAGGAAGACAAGAAATAGAAATCATTCATTATGGTATGTTGTGAATCGGTTCGTAAATAACGTTATAAAGCCCGGAATAAGAGGTAAGTAGACAGGGAGGTAGATGGGAATAAACATGTCCAACTTATGAATCCGCCATATTATACGCCAACAAAGGATCAATCATCGCCATATCATCGGCACTGGGTATCTTGGAATCGACATCTTGCATCATGACATCAGCATATCTGCTGGAAAACTCGCCCGGGTGATTCGAGGAATCATCCATTGTATATAGCCCGGCTTCGTCGGATACGGGTTTTGAGTCCGCACCCATGTCACCTAGGATATATGGTTCGTACGAGGTGGGGTCGTCGTTATCGAACTCGAGCCCGTAGATACCAAAAATATCTCCGGTAACGGGCTCATTATCATCCGCCAATAGTGTTCGCTGCATGAACATATCGCGGATCTCGTCCTCGGTGCACCCGTGTTTACTCCCCATGTGTACCCACAGATCATAGTTACGGTGGAACCGGTGTGGACAGCCTTCGATGAAGCACGCAATCTGCCGACCGGTCTCTTCGGCGTAGCCCTCGCCCGTGAGGGCGGCCAGCGCGGATGGACCGTTTGGGTGACTCGGTGTTTTGCCCAGACCCAGTCGCTGTCGACGCTCGGCTTTGGCATTCTGGAAGCCGAGATGTGCTGTTCGAATATGCTCCTCCAGGGCGAGTTTACTTCCGTAACGTTTTCCGCAGCCGCCGGCGCCTGTCCAACCGATAACCCGTCTGGACGTGGAGAGATCGGTCTCCCCGCAGATGAAACGCTTTTCCCCTTGGTGAACGGTGCGGATATGCACAGTTAGGTTACCCTTCTTGGTGAAGCTGCTATCACAACCCGGGACAGTGCAGGGGAAGACTTTCCGTTCTTCCAGGCTGACGTTGCCGTGGCTGACTTCCAGATGACGGCGGAGCTCTCGGGCCGTGGAACAAGTCATAGCACAGCTGGGACATTGCGGGGGGTGGACAGTCCGGATGTGGGCTTGGAGGAGGGCGTAGGTCGGGAATGTTAGTGTAGTAGAGGTGGTCTCGGATGATGGCTCGGTATGCTCCGCCTGCTGGGCGCACTCAGCGCAGGTGAATCGCTTCTCGGCATGGACTCGACTTTCGTGGGCTCGGAGGTGACCTGCGCTGTCAAATGCCATTGGACATTTCTGACCATTGGTTGGGTTGACGTGCTGACAAGGAAAGGGCTTCTGCTTCAGATGCACGCTCATGATATGTTTTTGAAGGGTCGAGTGTTTCCGGAACGTCTCGTCACAAGGAGGAAATTCCGTGCAGCGAAACTTGTCTCTTCCATCATGGGCAGCTATGTGTCGACGAAGTCGTGAGCCGGTTACGAAGCTCTTTCCACACCCTGGACGATCGCATACATAGTCTCTAACCCCGGTATGGGCACTTTTGATGTGGTGGTTGAGGTGTGATGCTCGGAGAAAGGTCTTATCGCAATCATCATGTGTACACTGGAAGAGTCTCTCGTTGTTATGTGAGCGCAGGTGTTCCTGAAGTCTCGCTGGGCGGTTGAATGCCTTCGTGCAACCGTCGAAAGGGCAGCGGTGAGTTTTTAGCTCCGATGGATATCGAGCGGAGATTGTTGACATTGGAGTCGCTGGGGTCTCGTGGGGACTGTCGCTAGCGACACTGGAGTGATCCGAAAAATCATATTCCGCGTCTGAGTGCCTTTCCTCGTAGATTGGGTCTGAAGTATATGGAAGACGATCAGCATCTGAGGGCATCTAGACTCGATTTCGGGCGGTTTGTCTTACCGGCATCGTCCAGCGTTGTCCGATTTTGCACTCTCTTGGGGTTGGGGAGATCCCCCGATGATTTTCGCTTTTGAGCCATGGCTCTGAAAGCCTCTCGACCATCAAAGCCCGAGGTTAACGAGCATTCGACAGTAGAAGAGGATCCAACGTGCGAGCAAAAAGTTGGCTGGCCAACGATGTCCTGGGAAATTTTGCCAAGGCGGTGAGTAAAGATACCTAAAGGGGACTAGCGCCGGACGAGCGACAGGAACTTTTTCCGCCTTCTGGAAGTCGCGACCTCGATTTCTTCACGAGGAGAAAAGCCCCGTCGCAACGTCTGTCGTCTCGTCCCCAACTGGCCCGGTCGCGGTGCTGCCATTGCCTTTGTTTGCGTCATTCCCAATCTGCTTCGTTTCAATTCGATTCACTTAACCCGCCACGATGTCTGACTACGGGGATCACGACGCTGAGGAAAAGTAAGAGACCGGTGCCCCATCAGAGCTTGCGCAGATGAATACTGCGTACCCGCATTGCCTGCCGATGGCTATCCTCTAGTTGGAAGAAGGTCCTGATGTTCTGACCTGGCGTGCCTTACAGTTACGACTACGAGCCGGAGCAGGAGTACGATGACAACGAGCCCGAAGACTTCATAAACCCCGAGGATGTCGACGTCGCGGAGGGCGGTGCCGATGAATATGGCGAAAGCTCATATGCGCCTGCTGTCAATGGAGATCGCGTTGTCGTTTCAGGCGACCCGAATGCGGGGTATGCGGGCAAGGTCATGGAACAGGCGCGGGAGAAGAAGGTGCCGAACGACCAGCGCACAACAACCCCATACATGACCAAGTACGAGCGCGCGCGTGTTCTGGGTACTCGCGCTCTGCAGATCAGGTTCGTCTCGGGAATTGATCTAGATCTCGGACCGAAGCGCAATTGATTGCTGACCATGGTCCCAGTATGAACGCCCCGGTGCTTGTCGACCTTGAGGGCGAGACGGATCCTTTGCAGATCGCTATCAAGGAGTTGAACCAGAAGAAGATCCCCCTGATCGTGCGGAGGTATCTTCCCGACGGATGGTAAGCGGGCATTCTCCACGTGGACTTGGATGTTTCACATACCAGATCTAATCATAATACACAGGTACGAGGACTGGACTTGCGAGGAATTGCTCTAGACACGGGGATGGCTTGGGTGGCTGTATATTCACAAATGGCTTTTTGTTTCTTTATTGTGTATGTCTTTGGTCTAAGATCTTTCCCCCTGGGCAGCATAGCGTTTGGAGTTTGGGAGTAGGGCAGCGGGCCACAACGGCCTAGGCAGCCTCTGGGTCACTGGGAAGCCAAGAAAACTCAAAAGAATAACGCATTGCAGTCTATATCAGTAAAATAAAAGAAAAGTTTGATGTTGGCATGCTTTCGTTTGGAGTGTCCGAGGTTCCTTTCCCGACCTAGACCTAGGTACAAGTTGTCTACGTAGAGAAATAGAGAAATGTTCTCTTGGAGGTTGAGCAAGGCAGAGTATGCTGCACAGCGCCGGAGTGACGTGACTTGTTGTCGGAGATCTGTCTTGGTAGCTCGACCCAAAGGATGGCCATCGTTTCCCGGTGTGGAAGCATACAAGCTGCGTCGTGACTGGCGCTCTTGGGCTCTGATGCAAGTAGGGCGGCGGCCAGGAAATAATACTATGATGGGACGTTCCCACATTCCAGATTCAAGCTTCCTCCATTGCAGCCGTCTGTCATGGGCCACGTCGTATTGGCTTCGTCGATCTCGAGGAACAGCATACTGCAACGTAATGACTCCTCCTACAGACCGATATGTCCAGTCAAATCCGTAGCATCTCGTAGGATAGCTGTCAGTCCATCGCTGGATTGGACGACACAAATGCCTCATCTGGAGGGTAACCTGGACGAATCATCAATTATCTATACGACTTTGGTAGGCATCCGTTGACTCCTTCTCGCTTCAGGGTAGTTCAAGGTTGAACCAGCCGAGGAGGGAAGTCAAGAATGGATTCATGATTCATGGAATCGTCTGGCGTATGCAGGAAATGGGCTAATGGGAGATCGCCCGCCGTGATTGGCTGCCACTGCCAGCCAAACATTGAGAGATCACTGATGGAGTCATTCTTTGTTCCATTCCATGGAACTGGAAGTCATGCTTGGTCTCTTCTCTCGCTCGAGTCGCTCAGCCATATCATTGTTTTATCACCTAGCCGATCTTCCTCGGCGAATGCCCCGTCGTCTCGGGACGCAGACCCGAAACTCGGCCTTCGCTCCGGGCAGGTTGGATCCCACAGTGTGAGTAATAATCTGACTTGGTGGTATCCTTCTCTTCGCTGACATCTCGGGTTGATCAGTCCAAAATCTCTGCGTAGATAGCCACGCATTAGGTACACATGCTGTTCCGGAAATGACAGTTGAGTCACTCAAGGAGATCCGTGACTTGCCACGTCCGAGTGATTTCCATGGTTTCAGTCTACACACCAGCATCACAGGATGGAGTAGTCCATCATGTCCGAATCAAAGGACCGGGGACTAACCAGGTTAACTAGCAGCAGTGGTATGCAGTTCGGCCCCCGCCTGGATAAGTCGGCACGCTGTCACACCCCCAGACACGCTAAAGCCCGCTATCCTTCATCCTCCAATCGTGCTTATGCAGCGGCCATCTGCAATAACCACAGTTGTGAAGCACCGGGGGTCCTGGTCATGCTCCTCTTCATGCTTGTGTTCTAACTCCTGTGACCCCCGACAACACGTTGGGTCATGTTCCTGGGGAAGAGGTCCTCCAGACTCCGTATCCTCGGCAAGCGACTCCATGTCTCCATCACTCTACCCGGAACCCACTCGCTGTGTATCCAGTAGGCTTCCGTCCCACGATGGGGCCTCAGCCCGAGCCCGGTTCACTCGACTGTCTTGATTCCCACTCCCAGGGGATCGGTCAACGTGAATGGCCGCCGCCAAGTGGATCCTGACTCGGTTTTCGTTGATTCTGCTTTTCTAGTTCTCAAGCTTACTCTTAGCCGCGCTTGGGAGGGCCACCTTATTAAATTTTTGCTGTGTGTCATTAATAATATATAGTGAGCTGAACCTCCACCTTGCTCAACCTCTTCCCCTGCTTCGAGTTCCAAATCCGGGGGCTTTTTCTTATGACGTGGTGACTCAAGGTCTCAGTGAGTGCTTCTTAGGCCGTGTCCACGATAAGTACCACGGCGTTGTCTGAATCGCTGTCTGTTTCGCCCTCCAACCCATCCCTTCTTTGCTATCCACTCCACCAGACGGCCGTCTGTCTGATAGCTGATCATCGGGGTGGAAATGGGAACCAATGCTGATTTCGAGGAGAAGGTCGTTGCGGGATCCCTCACTGCAGACAACCATGACAATAGCAATGAACTCCCTACTCCACCAGAGGAGAAAGCCGCAGAACCAACGTTCGATACCGGCTTCTCGTCATGGATCCAGGTGGTAGGCTCCTTCTTCCTGTTCTTCAACTCATGGTACGTAACGCCTGTCTCATACTCTGGAGGACCTTCACTGATGGATGCTGATGATTAGGGGTGTCATCAACACCTGGGGTGCTTATCAAACATATTATGAACAGAGCTTGTTGGCTGACATGTCTTCTTCTTCCATTGCCTGGATTGGCTCACTCCAGGCCTTCCTACTTATGCTCTTCGGGGTGGTGACGGGTCCTCTCTTTGATGCGGGTTACTTCCGTGAACTGCTCACATTCGGGACCATTGCGCTTCCCTTCGCTTTAATGATGGTCAGCCTTTCTACAAAGTTCTGGCAGCTGATCTTGGCGCAAGGCATCTTGATTGGTCTCGCTGCCGGATGCCTCTTCGTCCCATCCGTTGCCATCCTGCCTCAGTATTTCAAGAAGAAGCGAGGCCTGGCCAACGGCCTTGCCGCTTCGGGGAGCAGTATTGGAGGTGTGGTCTATCCGATCATGTTTGACCAGTTACAGCAGCGAGTGGGTTTCGCATGGGCCACTCGAGCTATCGGCTTTCTGTGTTTCGGAACCTGCTGCATCTCCTACAGCATCATGCGTATGCGATTCCCGCCAACGGAGAAGCGCAAGCTACTCCAACTGTCCGCCTTCAAGGAACCGCACTTTGTGATGTTCTCGGTTGGGATGTTCCTGGGTTTCCTGGGCTTCTACAACTTCCTCTTCTACATCCAATCCTACGCCATTGACACAGGGATTGTCAGCTCCACCCTAGGCTTCTACCTACTTTCGATGCTGAACGCGGGGTCCACCGTCGGGCGTATCTGTCCCAACTTCATCGCCGATCACACGGGTCCGTTGAACGTCCTCACTCCCGCGGCTACTGCCACTGCCATTCTCGCCTTTGCTTGGATCGGGGTTCATAACGCGCCGGGCATCATAGTCCTTTCTGTGCTGTACGGTCTCTGTTCCGGTGGTTTCGTGTCGCTTCCGCCTGTGGTGATGGTCAGTTTGACCAAGGACATTCGTGACCTGGGCACCCGTCTCGGCATGGTCTTCGCGATCACCTCTGTGGGACTGCTGATTGGAACCCCCATTGGCGGCGCAATCCTGGCCGACACGGGGAGCTACCTCGGAGTGCAGCTCTTCACAGCCTGTTGTCTCATCATGTCCGGATCCATCTTTGCGGCCCTGAGACTCTCTCGTTCCGGAATGAGGTTTATCGCGCGTGTGTAAAGCGCTTCTAAGCGGGGTTGTACACCACATTAGGGTACCAGGAGGACAACCGTTACTGGAGACTTCTACTCTGCGCCACGGGGATTCACAGGCCTCGAAAAAAAACCGATATAATAATACCTGACCACCAAAGTGGTGCATCCTCATCTGACAACCTGCATTTGCATCATAGGAAACCGGTGTTTTGGAACGACAAAAGTTTGATTAATTGAGATGTCACGGACCTATAGATTGGACTAAGAATTTAGACTAGAACATAGTGCTTAATGTATACACGAAATGAGTACGGCAGCGTGCGAAGTATGAGTACTACCTAGAAGCCTCATTTAATGCCTTCCGTTCTATTTAAGCTTGAGCCTGCATCCACAGGTTGCGTTGGATACCATGCTTATAAGCCTAGCGCTAGCGCAGCCTCAGCCCAGGAAAGACAAAACGCCCGAACACCGAATGCTAGAATCGACCGCAATCCACTTTTCTTGTTTTGTCATTCCTTGCCATTTGCCCCTCCCCCGCATCCAAACATATGTACCCATTCCTTCTTCAAACAAGTCTATACACCGCCTCACACGAAAACCCTTTACGAAACATCAATTGGATCCACCAAGAAATTCTCTCCAGTCTCCCGAATGTGCTGTAGCTTCTTATCGCGACTGCACGGCTTGCGCATATCGAAAGCATCTTCGCCCGAATCCGAAAAGCCCGTGGGATCGTCACTGTAATAATTCACGACTCGGCGGAAGACGGAGTATCTGTGGGATTTGTTTTGGTTAGATGCTTGCGTTTCTGTCCTTATCCCCGTAGGGCCGGGAAGTAGAAGAGGGAGAAGGCGGAAGAGGGAAAAAGAAAACTTACCCCATGCCCTTATACATCCCCACGGCTACCTTATTCCCTGCTCGCACGTATAGATCGACAAACCAGGCATCGTTGATGTCGGAGCCCTGTTCCAAGCGTTCGGTGAGGCGACTGGCGTGGCCGAGGCGGCGCCATGCGGGCGCAACGGTCAAAACGGTGATATGGCCGTGCCAGGGTGTGTAGTGCTCGGAATGGCGCATGGTGGCGGGCTGCTCTTCAAGCTTGCCCATGACTATAGGTGGGGTTTAGAGATTAATGGGTTGGGATAGGGTGGGTGGGGTGCTTACTGTAGCCCACGATGCCCTCCTGGCGATCCTGAACACTGCTGAAGAGGGACGGCCATCGCATGAGGTAATTGAGGTAGAAGCCCAGGTCGTAGTTTTCCGTCAATGGGTCGAGGTTGGTGAGGTTGAGGGACAGAAGGTCCGTCGGGGACATGCGCCGGATGGAGCTCATTGGGACGGTTGTTTGGATACTAACTAGATGACGATGGAGGGGAAACGATGGACAGGAACTGGGATCGGCGAGCCTGAGAAATCGGGGCTTGGGCGGTCACGGGGAAGTTCGCGGCGCGGGAATCTTTTTGATCGTCGGCCACTTTGGCTCTCCGTCTCCTTCCCCCCTCATCGTCTTCTGCCTCTCGCTCGCTCTCCGGCCCCTTGTCTGTTTCTTCGACTCTTCCGTTCACTAGATAGCCGGCCTCGACTCTCCTTTCCTTTTTCTTCCTCCGTCCCGTCGACTTTCCTGGCTGCGTTGAAGCATCCTGGTGATGCGGTCGGCAATCCACCATTGATTGATTGATTGATTGATTGATTCCCCTGTTCGTTGTTTACATCGCTGCAGCCACTCACGAACTTCCAACCCACGGACTCGCCCCCTTTTTTTTCTTGGACCTTCGAAATCCACATCAAACCGTCGGATTGATCCCTGATCGCTCACACCGCATCCTCTTCCCCTCCTCTCCCGCCCGAACTGCAACATGCCGTCCATCCCACCTCCCCTGACTCTTTCTCACCGCCATACTCGGAGTCGGTCCTCCAACATCGACATCGACCCGATTTCCCCTGGCACCTATGCTCCTAACGGTTTCTCTTACCGATCGCCTCGATCGCCTCATACTCCCCGCTCCTCCGCCCCATCATCTCCCGTGGACGCCCGCTCCCACCACGCTCAAACGTTCAATGGCTCTCAAAGAATGTCGGTCGACTTCGGCGGTGCCACCAGTGAAGGCGGTGGGCTAGGTAATTTGGCAGACGAGCTCGCTGATGCATGGGAGGAGGAAGAGGGAGGCTACGGATACGCTTCGGGGCAGGATACAGGTGTTCCTGACGCACAGTACGTGGATCACAGTGACGACGAAGATGCATACCACCGCATGGACACGAGGGCCCGGACACCGTCATCGGGCTACTCGCCGGAGCAAAGTTCCTCGCTGCACCCTCCGAGGCCTAAGACCCGTAATGGTGCCCATCGACACCGGCGGCACGAATCGCAATATGATGGGTCCGACTATGGGAACGACTCGGATTTTGAGGAAGCGGATATGCCGCCTAGTCTGGAGATGCAGATGGCGGAAATTGAGAGTCTGGCCCGTCGCGGTTTGGAGAACAATGGCAGTGAGAATGACTATGTTTTCCAGCGTGCGGTGGAAGCCCTCCGAGACCTGGGGGGTCAGAGTGGGATTGAAAATAACGCCATGAGGTATGTGGTTGTTCTGCTGTGATTTGGCCGTGGTCTGGTGGATAGCTAACACTCCATTGACATCTAGACTCATTACCGCACACTCGTCTATCACCTCGCATCTTACCCATCAGACGCGGGCACTTCAAACGCTTACCCATCCTCTCCTTTTCTCACCCTTTCCGCTCCTTTCTTCAGACGCCATAGATGCGCTCATCCCCCTCATCGACGAAGAACTCCTGCCTAACCTCCCCTATCCTTTCCCGGAACAGCCACGTCACTCCTCAAGACCCACTACCCCCTCCCAGTCACCGGCCCTCAACCCTCTTGTCTCCCTTCAGACACTCGTCTCGCAAACATCCGACATCACCCTGTCGCTACGGGGTCTGAGCGACACACTGTACGAGTCGCGCCAGTTGACGTCGACGGCCTCGCGGAGACTGCGGTCAGCCCGCGAACTTGTTGCAGACCTCCGCCGCGAGGAAGAGGGTCGCGAGGAGGGAACCCGGTGGATTGAACGAGGTGATTGGGACCGCCGACTTCGGGATCGTGAAGCCGGCCGTGTCTGCGGAGACGTAGTCAGCGGCTTCGAGGCGGTGTGCGGCGAATGGCGGGAGAAGCTCTTCGGTGCTGCTGCTGCGGGAGCCGAAGTGGCCGCTGCTTAATGATATGATTATCTCTTTTCATATACATTAACAAAAAAGGGACCAGGGGATACAACACGACGGGACAGAATACCTTCCCATTTCTTCTCATGAGGTATTTTCTTTTTACTTCCTTCTCGACGTCCCGGACATACTGTCCTGGGGAATCGTGGAGATAGCGGCATACCCCTTTTCAATTTCCTTCCTAGTATATAGATTTATCTTTTTGCTTCTGGTCCTATTTACACCATACTTACCTGCCTTCACCCTCCTTCTGTCACTGTCATTCAGCATGAAGTATGCACTTACCTACCAACCCCTCTGTCAGTCACTCACCAATCCATGACCAACACGTCCTCCAGACAACCCCCCCGAACATTACATACATACCTACATACACAACTTCTCTTATTTCCTCATCATCTCTGTTCTTATTTTCCCTTAATCGCAGGCCGAGCTTAGAGATTCCAGATACACATCTCTTTTGACTTTCTTCATTTCCGTTTCCCCATTCCCATCGGAGTAATCTGTTGCACCTACTGTTTCAAGTGAAATGATCAGTTTCAAACGCAAATAGATACCTACCTACGACCTATTACATACTAGACTGAGTTCAATGACAGAAAAGAAAAGCAGGCAGGGAATGGCCCAAAAAAAAAAAAAAAAAAAAAGAGAATAAAACCCGAGAACAGAGTCTAGATACTAAGTAATTACTAGTCATTATTTACTATTGCGTGTGATCATCTCTGTGGAATATGGATAGCAGGCAAACAAAATACATACACATCACATAGACGAGACCAAAGGGAGATAAGTATTCCTGTTACATTATTACAGATTCTGTAATAAATAAGTCCCCATGGTTGATAGATAATACGGAAAGATATTAGACAGCAATTGATACTATAGGGTGATTACCTACCTACCTACCTACCTGCCTATTTAGGATAGTACTAGAGTTGTGGAGTCAAAAACTAGCGAACGATCCAAGGCCTCGAAACTCAGCCATCCTGGGAGTACGAGGTATGTATGCGAAATACGAGATTACAAGGTATAATGGGAATAGAGAAAAATATGGAACGGAAGAAAGCAATGAATGCATTTTATCAAAAACGTGAGATCGGGGAAAAAGTAGTAGAAAATAAAAAGAATTGACATGACATGCCCAGAGAATTAAACAGGGGGACTAACTACAACCCCATTTCCCCTGATCTCCTTGCGAGGCTCATCGACTAACAACTAAAGACGTAGGAACAGGAAGAGGAAATCGTAGCGAGTTGAGGCTAAGGAAGAGTGAGGAAACTATGCGAACATGACGGGGGGGTAGTGGGTGTCCTAGGTCAACGGGACGGAAAGAATGAAAGAGAGAAAAAAAGAAGATCGACGTCTCAAGTCACACGCCCTTTCATCATCATCCCAAGAACTTTTTTTTCATGTCATCAAAGCGATTAGGGGCTCAGGGGGTTTACTGGCCGCCTTGCTGCTGCTTCCATCTAGGAACCCACTTGCCGGCGGCGGGCTTGGACTCCTCCGGCTTGTCGGCAGGCGCCTGCGTGCGGGAGGGAGGCTGGGAAGAGCCGGCCTCGCGCATGCGGGGAACGTAGCGCTCCGTCGAAGGTGCAGCAGGAGCGGCGCTAGAGCCCGAACGGAGGTGAGGGGGCACGTAACCTCCACCGGTTCTGCGCGCCGGCTGGGGCTCCTCCCTGGCGGGCTCGGGAGCAGCGGCGGGGGCGGGGGCGGCGGCGGCAGGGCCAGCAGCCTCCTTAGCGGCCTGACGCTCTCTCCAGCTAGGGCCACCTCCGGTACGAGGCGCCAGATTGAGGCGAGGAGCAATGCGCTCAGGAGCAGCAGGAGCAGGAGCCGAGGGCTCGGGCTCCGGAGCACCAGTCCGGCGAGCGGCACGGCGAGCTTCGGCTTCCTCCTCGCGCTGCTTCTGCTTGGCGGCAAGATCATCCAGTCTCCTGAAAGGCGAATTAGCAACATGGTCTATCGCCGACTGCGGCCGCAATGGGGGGAGTACTAACCGTCTCTCCTCTTCACGCTTCGTCTTCTCCTCGGTCAGGATGCGGCGACGCTCCTCTTCCTTGGCGGCTCTCTCCTCCTCCTCGCGTCTAGCGCGCTCCTCCTCCTCCTGGCGGCGGCGCTCCTCCTCCTCGCGCTCAGCCTTCTCACGGCGTCTGCGCTCCTGCACCTCCTTGATACGCTGCTTCTTCTTGGCCTCGAAGTCACGCTCAGCAGCCTTGCGGCGCTTCTCGAACTCCTCGTGGCGCTTCTCGGAGACCTCCTTGCGGAAGCTGTTGAACTGGGGCACCAGACGGCTGAGACGGTGCTTGAGCGCAACGGCCTCCGTGTGCTTGTCCTCAGCCTCCTTGAGGGTCTCAGCCTTGCTGGCCTCGTAGATTTCCAAGTCGTTCTTCTTCTGGGCTTCATAGTCGGCGGGGATGTGCTTCAATTCCTCGCGACGGAAGGCACGCTCCAGGTGGTCAATACGCTTGGCGGTGGTGCGAACGCGGTCGTTCAGATCGTTCTTCTCCTTCTCCAGCTGAGCCAGCTTCATGGCACGGAGGCGGTTGGCGTCCAGCTCGCTCAGATCGAGCTCGCTGATGTCAATACCCTTGACGCCGGTCTTCAGCTCCTCCAGCTGCTTCTTCAGCTCCTGCTGGCGGATGCGTTCCTGCTCATCCTGGATGCGCTTCTTCTCACGCTCGCGCTGTTCATCGAGCAGACGCTGCTTCTCGGCTTCCTGGAGCTGCTGGGTGCGGATGCGCTTGCGGGTCTCCTCCTCGCGCTGCTTGCGCTGCAGAGCATCGGTAGCCGCCTCCTTCTTCTTCTCAATGACGACACGGCGCGCCAAGGTCTCCTCGTGCTCCTTGGCAGTACCGGCCTGAGCGCGAGCGTGAGCGGCACGCTTGGCCTCCAGACGGGCCTCGTTGTACGAGGGGTCGACGTACATGCAGGTGATATGCAGGGTCTTGGCCAGGCGAGTGAGCTGCAGGCGAGCGATTTCAGCGGGGGTGTTCTGCAGACGCTGAACGGAGCCGACTTCGCTCTCGGCAGATCCGGCGGCGCTGCCGGCGTGCAGAGCCTTGGCGGACGAGAAAACGTCGGTGTCGAAGGTGAGGACACCCGCGGTGTGGTCGACACGGATGGCGAGATCGCCCTTCTTGCAGCCGTTCATGATGAACTTCTCGATCATGGAGGGAGTGATCTGGAAGGGGTCGGGGAACTGAGCGAGCTCGTAAACGAACTTGAGCTCGACGGACTCGTAAACCTGAGACAGCTGCTGGAAGAGACGGGTAAGAATGACCTGCTGCAGAGGCAGGACGTACTTTTCCATCTCAGGGTCGGCACCAATCTGCTTGAGGATGGGGGTGATCTTCTTGCAGATGGACAGGGGGTGGAAGTCGACCTCGAGAATGTTGTAGAGCTCGCGGATCTCAGGGCGGGCACGCTTCAGCATACCCTTGTTCAGGGCATCCTTGAACAGAACAGCACGAGTGGGGGCCTGGGCCATACCCAACAGGTTGGTGAGACGGGTGTTCTTGTTCTTGCGGACCTCGTCCACATCCACCAGGGCGCCGCGGGAGCGGGAGGTGCTGATGACAGGAATGGACAGGGCGGACAGCAGGACGAATGAGGCGGCCTTGGTCATGTCTGCCTCGGTCACGGAGGGGTTCTCCTTCTTGGTGCCCTGACCGGCGGCCAGGGTGGCGGCGGACTGGCGGAGGAGGTTGTAATAGCGGCTCCAGGCAGCGGCGTGGAAAAGGTAGTTCTCGCTAACAAGGAAGATGCGGGCCAGCTTCTCGTAGTAGTTGGCCATCATGACGTTCTTGGCGGGACGCTTGCTCAGACTGAGGAGGGTGTGGATGTCCTCAATGCTGCGGAAGGCCTCCTGCCACAGCTCCAACTCGACGGCGACGTTCAGCTGCTGGAAACGAGTATCCAAGTGGCGCTGGAGGGTGTCCGGGTCGCTGAGGTTGATGGCGTGCATCTGAGCGGAGTACTTGGCGGCGTTCTGGACATGGTTGCGGAGCAACTCACAGAGACGGCGGAACTCGGTCTTACGGGTGTACTTGAGACAGAACTGGAAGGCCTGCAGGGCGGTGGTCTGGTACATAACCTCCAGGCGGGCATTGTTCTTGAGGATCTCGAGCACAGTGCGGTAGGTCTCCCAAAGGAACTTGAGCCAGGGGGTGACAACGGCACGGTCAGTACGGTCGCGAGACTGCTCACCGGAAACGGTGGCGAGCAGGATGGTCTCAGGGGTCTCGATGGCCTCCAGATCCTCAACGTTGGAGGAAGGGGCGGCAGACTCGAGAGAGGACTGGATCTCATCGGCCTTGGCCTGAGCCTCGGTGACCTTCTTCTCGGCGAGCTCGATGAACTTCTTGAGAACAACCTAAACAAGCCGAAGTCAGATTCTGCGACGGTGGTGTTTCCAGAAAAAAAATATTTCCTCCTACCTCGATCGTTCCAACGTTGGTGTTCTGGGCGATGTTCTTATATTGGTAGAGACCATCCTTGGCGGCCTTGCCCTTGCGAAGATCGACGCACAGCTCGACGAAGAGGAGCATCACCGGCTCCAGGGAGACGATGGGGCTGCTGCGCGTCCGCTTGGAGGTGACATGTTCGTGAAGGACGTTGAGGGCGGCGGGGGCCTGGCCCACGGCGATGAGTTCCTGAGCCCTCTGCGGACAAGATTCCAGTCAGCATTTGTTTTTTGTTCCTTCAACTCGTTGAATCATATATTCCAATCCTGCATCGGAGATGTATTCGGAGGAGGCACGCAGCCGGGACGGCGTACCTTGAGGACATTTTCAGGCTTGATGTGAGGCGGAGGCGGCATGGTGGGTGATAGGGCGACGTCGATAAACGATCACGAAGCGTATAGGCTGATGACACACAAGGGACTCGACTGGGAGGAGGTCGAGGGGGGGGGGAGGGAAGGGAGTCGGATCGCACAACGACGGGCGGGCAGCGGAGTCGAGGGCGAGAGGAGCCTGGAGATGGAAAGGCTGCCACGCGACGGTCGGCGAGAAGACAGACCCAAGACAGACAGGACGTCAGTCAATCAGTCGGTTGAGGAAGAAGGCGTCGTCGTTGTGCGAACCCGCGAAAATTCCCGCCGCCGCCGTTCCCACTTTGGGTTAAGCGATGACGGTCACGTGATGTGTCGGGGGGAGGGACGGTGCCCCTTTCACGGGGTAAGCCCAGCCTCCACATTCTGCAAAGTCAATCATCCATCCGGATCTGGATGTCCATGTCCCGGGTGTATCTACACTGGGGCCGTCCCCTCGAGGGGGGTGGTTGAATGGTTGACCGTTGACGGATGCCGGGAGGTATACGGAGTACGGAGTAGATAGGCACTCACGGGGGGCGATGCGCTGACACGGTTGGGACGATCCCTGGGACCTGGCGGGCAGGCGATGAACGCGTCCAAGCTTGTCAGATCTGTCGACCGTTGCAGTGGATATACAATGCAATTATTATTATTATGATTATGGTTATGGTTCTTGTGAGGCGACGGCACTGCCAGCCAAGGCAGCCGATGAAGGAGGTCGGATGTTTCGAGTGATCATTGTTGATCCATACGGTCTGGTACGGTATGTATGGGTCGGCCGTGATTGATCCACGTGAGGCCGAGGAACGATGATGCTACTACTACTACTACAACTACAGAATGCAATGATGCCAATGTGTGGTGGAAGGATGCCCCAAACTAGCATGACGAAATCCACTGAGACCTGATAAGAAATGATGATGATGATGATCAGGAACGCCTTGAGGGTCAGCCTTTTTGCTGACTGCATGAGGGAGGCAGAGAGGAAGACTGGAGGAGCACGCACGGGACTAGTAGTCCCTCCTCGGGACGTCGCTCGTCTCTTCATCCGCTCAGGGGGTTGTCCTCTCATTTCCCGGCGACTACGGAGGACTTGGGAGTTAGAGGACTCACAGACCAGCTCCTCCTACCTCCTCCTAAGGAACGGCGCAGACCTCGGGGACGAAGGAACTAACAGCAGGTTACTAACCTCTTCGCAAACTCAGCCTTTTCCCTTTTTTCCCTTCCCATCTGCTCGTCCGCCCCCCCTCTTTTTTTCCCTTTTCCCTCTTTTTTCCCCCGGTCCAGCAGCAAGCAGTAGTAGTCGCTCGCTTTTCTTTTTCCCCTTCCTGCTTTCCCTTTCTCCCTCCCTCCCTCTTCGTCAGTTCGTCGAAGTTGTTCCTCGAGTTCATCCACCATCCTTCCATTCATTCCTTACCCCCATTACTTGCCTGCCCTCCGTCCCTCCCCCGGTCGCTGTTCCCACTACATTCCCTCCTCCTACTCCTCCCTCCCTCCCTTTCACTCTCACTCTCACTCTCACTCTTCCTCCCTCTACCTCCCTCCCCTCCTCCTTTTTTTCGCGCCCGCCCGCCATTCCCGCCCGGCCTTTGCTGTTCCCCTTGCTTCTTCCTGCCGGCTCGACGCGCGAAGAACCTTAAGCTGAGCCTCCCGACCGATCCTGCTGAATCCACCACTCCATCCAACACATCACATCGCCTCCTCTCCACCCACCCACGCCCCCCCTCCCCAACTTCTTCTTCTTCTTCCTCCTACGCTGCCGCCGCCGCCCGACTCATCGTCGCATCGCCCTCCACCTTCATCGATTAACTTTCCGGCCTCGCACGTTTCGTCCCGTTCCGACCATCGCCAAGATGCCTGCCTATGAGCTCCGATCGGGGGGTGATGTCAAGAACAAGAAGCAGAGTGTGGCCGATCTCAAGTACCGCCGTCTGACCGAGCTTAACGCCCGTTTGAAGGAGGACCTCGACCGGCCTCGTGTCAAGGTGTCCGAGGCCGCCCTGTCGTAAGTTCCGGCTGGGCCCTCTCCAGCCACCGCGTGTTACTCACCCCCATCGTTTCCGCAGATTGATCAACTACTGTAACAACACGCGCGATTTCATGGTACCATCCGTATGGGGTCAGGTATGCGACGCTCCCATGTTGAGTCCATCCATCCTCGAGGAAGTCACTGACGGTCGCAGGTCGACAAGCGTGAGGACCCATACGCCCCTCAGCAGCAGGGAGGGTGCTGCACGGTCATGTAATGGGCTCATGACATTTCCACGTCTTTTGATTCGGACGGACTGATAGCCGCCATCAGTCCGTCGGCGCTTTTATATCCCCTCTTGCGATGACTTTTCTTCACTACCCTTCTATTATCTAATTCTCTGTCACCATACCTTGGACCCATGGAACGCCCACCGTCCACCGCTTGGTGCTCCGACTGCCAGCCTGTCCGCGACGAAGAGATCCCGGATGATACCACCGAAGGAGCGCGCTGGACCTGCATGAACTTCGGGACACTGGCCGTGGGAGCGGTCGCACCAATTGGGACCGGTCGTGATTCGCCTTGAGACGTGCGACGGCTCCCCGTGGGCTTCCAGTTTATTTATTTATTTTTTTTTTCTCTTTCTTTCTTGTCGGGGAAGTGCTCGACAGGTGTCATTTCCCCTGTAGTGATTTTATTGGACCATCTTTCCTTTGTTTAGCAGTGATTCGGACGGGGTTGGGGAAAAAAAACATATAACCAGCGACGAGAGGATGCCCGGTTCTTGTAGCATAGATTCACGGGGCCAGTTAATTAGTGAAGGTTATATTTAACTCTGCAGATGTGAGTCTTAGTTGCGGATGGATTCTCCGCTTGAGAGATATTGAGGATTCATTAGCGATTTAATTAATCAGATCCGATCGTATGCATGATTCATCTCGGAGAATAGATAGACACCTGCCATCTGCACCAGTAACATCCACTCGCTGACATCATCCAATCCCCCCCATTTGTATGCAGCATTTCACAACCGACCACACCACCACACCACCACATCACCGCATCCCCGCAACAACACACCACCCCTCAACGCCCACAATCAGAGAGCAAGGGCCAACTGAAAGAAAGTACACACAAAATGACCACTCAACCACCCACTACCACCAGCAGCAGCACTCCCGTCCCCGAATCGGAGATCTTCCAGAACCACCTCCCCCGCATCACCATCAAATACTGCACCCAATGTAAATGGTTGCTGCGCGCTGCATATGTACGTTCCTGTTTCAACTTTCAAGCTTATACCTGAACGATTATTTTTTTTT
>KV907497.1:1205882-1250537 GCA_001990825.1 Aspergillus carbonarius ITEM 5010
GGGGGGGGGGGTGGGAGAAAGAGAAAAGGGTAGGAGAGAGAGAGGGGAGAGGCGAAGAAAGAGAAGAATACAGACAGACAGCCAGCCAGCCAGGAAGGAAACGCGAAAAGTCAGAAAGGAAGAGGAAATGCAAGAAGGGTGGAAAGAAAGAGAGACCAGAAAGAATCAGGAAAGCCGTCGAGGATCCCGACCAGTCCACGTCCTCGCCCCTAGTCCCGATGTGTTAATATGACGGATCCTCCATCCACCCATGAACCAGATGAAATGATGGCTTCCCTCCTCGCCCTTTGCATCGCATCGCTCGTCGGTCTCGAGACCCCGGAGCATGGCATCGTTTCGGTTCCCTCCCGGTTCCTCTCTCGTCGGGCTCTTCGCTGCGATAACCCCGATCTACTCCTATAGGTATAGTACTATACTTCATACTTAAAATAATTACCATGTCCATCTGTCCATCTGTGCCGGGGCTTCGGGTTTATTTTTATAGCAGTACGCTCCCCTTGCTCGTCCAGGCGGCATGTTTGACCCGTTGGGTGATCTACGTCGGCAACACTGGGTTTAGCGGGTTTACTTTAGTACTAGTAGGATCTCTCGCGGATGGGGGAGGGGGGGGGGGAGGGAGAAAGGGATTGTGTGGGCCGACAAACCCGAATGCGAAAGAATGATGATATTGGGGGAGGGGCCATGGACGAGGATCAATGCTGAAGAACGGGGGAAATGGGAATGGAAGGGAAGGGGAATGGAGAGGGACCTGGAAACCTAAAATTAAGCAGCAGGGGAAAAAAAAAGAACATGGGACGGGCAAAGGGAGGGGACCAGGGCAAGCAAATAATAATGAATGACTCGGCGGCCTTTGCATTCATACCTACATACATCCACTCATTCATTCATTCATTATTTCAATCCGTCCGTTCCTCCATCCCATCTACTGTCAATCAACATGGACGGGCCAGGACACTGCAGACGGAAAACGAGAATTGGCCAGGAGAATCAGAGAGTGTGCATGTCTAATCAGTGGCAGGAATGTTGTCACGTAGGGCAGCGCATGCGCGTTGGATCTGAAATCCAGAGCGCCAAGTCCCTGTACAGTGAGTGGACAGATAGATGGACCCATCCATGCCATCGAAGGCGCAGCGGATATCGCCTGTTTCAAACTAGGTCAACGGAAACGGCGTCGGCATCGTAACCAGGAGGCCAGCTGGACAAGAAAGAAATCCTCGATGAAGGTGGCCGCGTTGCTTTTCATTGCCGCTGGCGATGATCATGATGACATTATCATGATCCCGATCCTCCCAGGTTTGGCGGTTGAGGGTCTGCAAAGGACAAGGTAGGTCGTTCTTGGAGTGGTACCGCATTGTTACGGGGGGGTGTTCTGGAAGTAATCAGGGCCTCCTATTTGCAGACACCCAACCCCCCTCTCGGGTTGGTGAATCATTCGGTGGAGTATGGGTAGGAGGGAATATTAATACCTACCTAGCACTGCTAGCAGCAGGGTGAATGACCTGGCCCCAAAGGACTAGTTTTACTGGGGATTACTTGGAGGAGTTGAATGTATGCATCTCTCGCGGGCTGCGGAGAGCAGCCAAGTCGCCTCGACAACAGCTGCAAGAGGCCAGAAGAAGGCGATCGAGGTTGAAACATGGTAGCGGGCTCGCTTTTTCACCGTCTTGGGCCGGACGGCCCATGCTGAGCCCGAGGACTAATGACTGATGGAGGGAAAGGGAGGGGCATTGGGTGCAAGAAGTGGTCCTGTACGACGGGCGACTGGAGGCATGGATACGTGCTGGAAATGCTAAGCCATTTTAGCTTAGGCGGGCAACCGAAAACTCGGTTCAGCACTTCAGCGTCAGTACAGAAAAGGGAGGGAGGGCGCCAGTTCCATGGCTCCCTTCGACCTGCAGTGCTAATTGACTAGTGGTGATTAGCAGCTACACAGTCGATCCTAAGGCAGGCCTGGGGCTTCTTATGCGAACTACCCACTCGCCAGTCGCGACCACTCCCGTGCGGAACGCCCAACAGCCATCCATCCATCCTGAGGACGCAGGGTGGGCAATACCAGCCTCACCGGGGATGCCGTCGAGACGCACTGGAGGGGGAATAATAATCCTGGTTGATAGCGCTTGCCGCTGTGCAGGCCAGGTGGGCGCATGTGGTCGAGTTGAGGCGATGAGGTGATGATAACAGTAATCCGTCGGCCAGAGCGGGAACATGGCCCAACCCTTAGCGTTTAGTCTAGGGTACTTGACTCGCCGTCCTTAGTCCTTCCAACAGTTAGTACTGGGGATCTCCCCGCGACGGCGGATCTTTTGGGTGCGACTTTTTTTTCTTGGCTCAGTTGAGGGACACTCCCGTGGACTTAGGTAGATACTTCGGATGATGGCACAGCACCCCGGGGAATTCTGTTCCAATCATTCGGGCTCCCCCTCAAGTACCTGGAGGAATGATGTTCACTACTCCGTACTTTACGAGGTCGATCAGTTTGAGGCTGGTCTAGAGTTACATCATCATCCCGATAAGCCCGGCTGGGAGGCATCCCAGGTCTCCGGGCGACTGACGGACCTTGGAACTCCTGGGATCAGAAATCGCAACCCAACCTGGTCCAATGAAATGACTGACCGGTTGCCGCGCTGGTTGTCCTGAATCCGTTGCCACATAACAGCCCCCGGCCAGCCTGGCTCCATACCCAAGCTAAAGGCTCGCTTTTCGCTTTTGTGGGAGGTCGAACTGCCAGCCAGGGGAGGCAGGTTCGTAGCATCGCAAATTATTATCCAAACGGATCGATGATGATGATGATGATGATAATGAAATGGATGCCTGGGAAAGTAATAATCATATGAGTAGGTATGGCGGTGGTCTTTCCCGTCGAAGGAAGAGTGACCGGGGCTGGTCGGATCTGGTGTTCCAAAATGCCTAAACCAATTCCGACTACTACTTAGTAGTATCTACCACAAAGCACAAGGACTAAGCAGAAGCACTCAGATAGATACATGTCGCGCGCCCACGGGTAGAATAGAATTAATCGACCAGTCGCCGTACCAGAAATCCTGGACGATTACAGTTTGGAGGGCCCGGTTATTTAATTCATCATCTGATGACCGGAAATGCAAACCCCAATCATAATGCTCGGTTGGCTCTGCTGAACCCAACCGTCAAAACGTGTAAGCTGTACGGGACTACGGAGTCGACGCGGCAAGATGACTCGATCGTCCGATACTAAAGGGCGCACCATGGGGACGGTATGGAAGAGTCTGGCACTTAAGGACTAGTGCCTGCAGAGGGCATACTAGGAAAGGAACCCATGTTGTGCCAAGCACATACATACACCGATAGCTCAGCGCAGTATCTACCCCAACGGTACTCTGTATATCGACCTGAATTTATACACTGCGTCAAGGAAAACCCCTTCCGAGCGCTCTCGCCAGATCTTCGTGTTATCTAGGTGAACAACGGATCAGTGTGAGAGGAAGAATCATCCGAACCATCATGAATAAATGATACGGTGTACGGGAATGTATGATCAAGTCTGCTTAAGCGTGAGTGGCCACATGTGGGTGGATCACTGGGGGGGCTTTTCCCTTTTTTTCTTTCCTTTTTTTTTTTTTTGTTAATTTTTTTTTAACTCTTCCCTTCTCTTTCGGGCCCAGAGTCCTCCGGGTCAATAATAATGTTGAAGAAGAATGGCACATTATTCGCCCGAGGCATCCGTCCGTCTCGAGCCCCGTCCGGATATGAGTGTGAAACCCCTCATAGCACGTACTTTGGTCCAAGGACCAGGAAAAATGGTGGAGCTGGATTAAGAGCACTCACGGGGTGATTGTTGGTCTCTACCACTTAGATAACCTAAATCCATGGGATGGCAAGAGGCTCGCAAGTGGGATATGAGGAGAGGGATAACATGGGCCAGCCCCATCAAGGGGCGTGTCAATACTCGGTAAGCCAGTCTGGTGTTGCGCAGGTCCGCCTCTTAGCACCCCGTCTGGAGTCGGAGGCTGCCTCGCCTTACCTTAGTCTTCCGTAGCCAAAGGCAGTTTGATAATCGTCAGGTGACCCCAGGCAGCCAACCGGCACGAGACAATAGGAGAATACCGACTACACAGTATTATTGTCCTGACGGGAATTGCTGGAGTGATAGCCTCATATGGAAAGATGTTCTCCCAGAAGGGCATTCCACCCGAGCCGTCAACCAAGATATGGTGTCAAGGTCAACTAGCGATCAATAATAAATGTCTGGTTCTGATAGCCGGGCTTGTTCTCCGGCCACCCTTGCTTACTCACTTACCCTCAGTCTGCAGAGGGCGCGGGAAAAGAAGGAATAGCGTGGCAGCTGGATTTCCAACGTCTGTGCTCCGACTAGGTCGCAGCCTCGCAGGACTCACAGGGTGGAATCGGCAAGTTGGGAACCCTGGACACGGATCACTGGGGTGGCCACCATTATGGTCACTCCTGACTCCCTCAATGTACTACTACTTTTAACCTTCGGCCTCCAGTCTCCAGCCTCGGGTCCTTTCGTAACTTGTGAATGAGCCCGATCCGGGCGCTAGACACCATATGGCCAGTGCTACATACTACTTTCATACTATGGAAGATGCATGCCACTATTGACTAGCACACGACCAACCTCCGTTGGGTAAGTCATCCTCTCGACTGGCGGATCAGCAGGGCTCCGATTAGTGGGTGAGACGATCCAGGAACGTTTCCGCACGGGAACAGAAAAATAAAAGCCCACTTTATTATTATAATTATTATTCGGTATTATTCTACCTGATCCATTCATCTTACTGCAGGGTTACTCAGGCCTATCAGGCTTCGTAGCATGCATGCACGTACTACTACTGGGCTCCGTCCGTGAGTACCTAGGGACGGAGTGCTGCGGTGACTGTCCCAACTCCCAAACACTAGGCTCCCCGCGGCCTTAGGCTCCGAGACAAAGCTCCCTAGAGATCTGATGCCTGAGGCAGTTGGGGATGCCGTTGCCCGAAACGAGCGCGTTGCAACCCGCGTTCCTGCCAGAACCAAAACAGGCCTCGTGGGCATTCTTTGAATGCTTCCCCTCCACCATCGCCATCGCCATCTGATTGTATTAGCAGTGGCTGTTTCTCGAAGCCCTGGGCAGCCAGAAACTACAAATCATATCCGTTCCCATTCTGTGGGGACATTTGTTCCTTGAAATTGGAGCTGTTACCCCACTTGGTGAGAGCCATTTAATATTCTCTGGAGTGTACACTTCATCACTCATGGGAGCCCCACGATAGCCGTTATAGCTGTACAGAGGCCAAAACACTAACTAAGGCATGTCTGCACAACCTGGGCAACCATTTCAGACCTATGGGTTTCAGACCTCTGTCGACATTGCCCGCCAGCAAACGTACGATATAGCCCCATTGGCTGGAAGCAAGCGGCCCCCGGACCCATCTGCAGGCGATGATCACAGGCCGGTGGGCGTAAGACATCCCACGAATGCTCCTGGTACGGTTGCTCGGCCGGTAGATTTTATCCGCCCTTCGTTGACCCTTCCTAAGGCGCGCCTGGTTGCCAGTGACATCTATCCCGTGGCTGTCACGCTGCCTGAGCGTAGTGGTCAACAGCCAAATGTGTTCCCTACCGACCAGGAACTGGCACAGAACCCCCTTTTGTCCTTGAAACACCCCATCTATGGCCTGCCTTCTGCGCTGGTGTCTAACTTTGCCGAGGCCGGGCTCAACAGCATCTACCAGTGGCAGGCGTCATGTCTGCTAGCTCCAGGTCTCCTCAAGGGCGACCGACACTTGGTCTACACAGCCCCTACGGGTGGAGGGAAGTCTCTTGTCGCCGATGTTCTCATGCTCAAGCGTGTCATTGAGAACCCCGGGCGCAAGGCTATACTCGTCCTTCCGTATGTTGCGCTGGTGCAAGAGAAGCTCAAGTGGCTCAGACGCATCGTACAGGATGTCGAGAAAAACATATACGACACTGGGGATCAAGCAGCCAACGCAAACCCGCACCACCTTCGTTGGATCAAACTGCAACGATCGATTCGTGTCACCGGGTATTTTGGTGGAAGCAGGACTGCCGCATCTTGGGCAGACACGGACATAGCGGTCTGCACAATTGAGAAGGTGCGCTACCTCAATAATCACTGAGTCGTGGATTTGCTCTGAGGATTCTTATCTAGGCAAATTCTTTAATCAACTCCGCCATTGAAGAATGCAGCATTGGGGACTTGGGAGTAGTCGTTCTGGATGAGTTACATATGCTCGACGATGAACATCGAGGGTATTTGTTGGAACTAATGGTCACCAAACTGCTCCTCCTGCGACAGGATATTCAGATCATTGGCATGAGCGCTACGCTATCGGTATTATCATAGACCCAATTGCGGACTTGAATATCGTCGGTCTGACGGATTTCAGAATACAGAGATGCTTGCTGAGTGGATGAACGCGATCTATTTTGTCTCGACCTACCGACCGGTTCCAATTGACGATTATCTTGTTTATGAAAACGCAATTTATCCCGCGGCAACCTCGAGGCAGCTCTTCCAGACCATCTCTAAGCTGAAGTCGATGACAAACACGTCTTTGATGGAGAAAATGCCTCCTCATCGGATTATTCGTCCTTCGACTTTCCGGGAACTTGCGAGCCCCACAACAAATGCGACAGTAGCTCTAGCTATCGACACAGCTGCCGCTGGATATGGCGCCTTGGTGTTCTGTGCCAGCCGACAGATGTGTCAGCTTCAAGCAGCCGTGATAAGCGAAGCGATGCCGGCTCCTTCACAGAATACGGGTGAGCTGAACGACCGATTGGACCTACTCGCCGATCTACGAAGCCTACCCAGCGGCTTGGACCCGGTCTTGGAAAACACGCTCGTGAGAGGCGTGGGGTTCCATCGTAAGTAATATCGGATTGCCTTTGATGCACATGCTAAGCCATGGTGTAGATGCAGGGATGACGACGGAAGAACGGGAACTGATCGCGCAGGCCTACGACCAAGGGGTAGTGAAGATACTCATAGCCACTTGCAGCCTGGCAGCTGGAGTCAATCTTCCCGCACGAAGGGTTATCATAAATGGAGCACGTATGGGCCGGGAACTCGTAGGCCCGGCAATGCTGTAAGTGCCTCAACCGTACGTGGTCGGCTATCAGCTAATATTGGTGAAGGCGACAGATGTGTGGGCGAGCTGGTCGCAAAGGGAAAGATGAGGCGGGTGAAACCTATCTGGTATGTGGAAACAGCGACCTGCAAGCTGTCTGCGACCTCCTGGAGGCCGATATGCCCGCCATTGAAAGTTGTCTGGCCCCTGAGAAGAGGGGCCTCAAGAGGTGAGCCTCCAGTATATTCTGAGGGATGGCCATTTACTCATGCTCCACTAGAGCCCTCTTGGAGGCTATTGCGACCGGGCTCGTCTCCGGTTATGACGCAATCAAGGAATACGTCCGATGTACTCTCCTTTACCTGACGGTCGATAAAAGGCTAGCCTACAGCATCATGGGCTCTGCACTCCAAGAATTGGTCACCGAGGGACTTCTACACCTCAATGACGACGAGTCATACTCGCCGACACAACTTGGACAAGCTGTAGTGGCTTCCGCATTTGCGCCCGAAGATGGTCTCTTCGTTCACGAAGAGTTAAAACGAGCGTTGCAAGCTTTCGTCCTGGATGGTGATATGCACATATTCTACATGTTCACCCCTCTTCAAGCGGCCACCAACACTCCAATCGAGTGGCTTATCTTTCGCGATCAATTAGATAATCTCGATGAAAGTGGGCTACGTGCCTTGCAGTTTGTTGGTGTCCAGCCAGGTTTCGTAAATTCAATGTATGCCGGACTTCTGACTCCACCTTCTATCGGACGTAAAGACACTGATCGATTGGCAGGGCACAAAGTGGCGCGTCCCTCAAAGAGAACAATCCAGAACAGGTGATGCAGGCTAGGATCTACCACAGAGCCTATACGGCGTTTCAGCTTCGGGATCTGAGTAATGAAGTACCTCTGTCAACGGTTGCCAGTCGCTACCGGATTCCGCGAGGAGCAGTCCAGACCCTGGCACAACAATGCCATGGCTTTGCTGCTGGCATCGTGAAATTTTGCCAGCGAATGGATTGGGGCATGCTTGCAGCCGTCCTAGATCATATGCGAGATCGACTGGAGGCCGGGGCTCGCGCTGACCTACTGGAAATGGCCCAGGTGACCTACGTGAAAGGATGGACTGCCAGATTACTCCGGGAAAATGGATTTCGCAATCTGAGAGCACTGGCGGAAGCTGATGCGAAGGATCTTGTGCCTGTCCTCAAGATGGTGTGACCAACTTTCAATGCCTTATGCGATCGTGCTGCGCTAACCGGGACATCAGGTAAACCCACGCAAGGCCCAGAAGAGCCAACTGCATCCCACAGAAGCCGAAAGGTTCGCTCAGAAGCTGCTTGCCAAAGCCGAGGTCATTGTTGCATCGGCAAACAAAATCTGGGGTACGTACGGCTGAGCTTCTTTAGTGTCCATGCCTGGCATTACTGACCCTGGTATACCAACCCGCAACAGAACGCGAGATGCAGATCGAATTGGATGAGTGAGCAGTTTTGGAATATATTACGAGCTATCCCTGGGCATTTTAGCAATAGCTGCTCGACATCTTGGACTACGGGGCCTCTTAGAATAAATAGACTTAGAAGTTTTCCGCGCTGATTGCCTACGAGAAAACCTCGCATGGGCTTTTCAAAAACGCAGAATGACAACTGAACCTTGAGTCGGGTGATAGGCTTTTTGGCACATTCGTCACAAAATTCTCACGGTATGTTAATTAGATATCCAAGCAAGAAGCATGCTACCCATATGCAGAACAGCAAGCTTTCTATACGCCATTCAGAGCGCTCTGCGCCGCGATCGGCTCGCCCTGGTCGACAAAATCCAGGAGAAGGAAGTTGGGCAGGCGGTTATACATGGACTCACACAGGTCGGATTGGGCTCCAATGCTGCCATCTCCCGTCACGGCGTTGGTCTCGGGCGCACGCTCCCGATCGGGAATCAGGATGCCCAAGATGTCGACATCCAAGAAGTGGTTGACAATGTACATGCGTCCGGTGGCTGACGCACCGGCGGGCCGGTCAATGCTGCAATTGGAGAAGGAAGCGTCCGTCACATCATAGGGCGTCTCGAAGAAGTAAGCAAACTCATCAAGGATGTACGGGACGGTCGAAGCATCGGCGCCATAATCTGAAACGACAGTCATATTAGTCTACCAGAATGCGCCCGCATGGCTGCTGCTTACCTAGGAAAGCCACCAACCGTGTGCCATTCCCGATCAGCTCCCGTAGGGTTGGCCACGCATCTATGGCTAGGGTGCTCGGAGACGAACTCGGGACAAAGGCATATTCTTTGATTCCCGCGCTGGTGAAGACGTCGCCGAACTGTGCAACTGGAAGACTGTCACCGTTTGTGAGGAGGAGGGTGACCACCTCATCTGGATTGCTGTCTAGCCAGGACTTGACTGTGGCCAAGTAGGATTCCAGGGTGCCCGCGTCCGCAAGCAGGCACGACGTATGGCAGAGGAGGATGGTGTCGTCCACCAAGGACTTGTGGGTTTGGCCTTGTAGGAATCGGATCCCAAGGTCCAGCTGCCCGGTGACATTGAGATCCTGGTTATCGGAGGGGAGTAACCCGACGAAGGGGCTGTCGTGGGCGCCAACTTGGGTGACGTTGGAGTAGCTGCGGTCGCAGTATGCAGACTGGCCGTTGCAGGTTGACTGCGCAATTGCTGGTCCAAAGGATGCTATGCCTACCACCAGGCCAACGAGGATGGAGGAGGGATACATCTTCATGCACTGTGGTCTTGGTAATAGGGGAAATACCGTAACAGGTAGAGAGGAAGCCGGTGAGGAATGCCCCGGCCCTATTTATATTCTTGCACTTGTGGCACGATGTCCAGCCCAGATCCCAGCTTCAGCCAAATTGACCGCACCAACCATCGATGATCAAATCAGCATTGTCCTGCCGAAGCCATTTCGACGCTTGTGACCTGCACGGGTGATGATGACGGGGAATGTGATGGCTCCAGCTGGGACCCCAACAGCCGAGCAAAGCAAAGTGAAGAGACTGATAGGACCGGCAGGGGAGTGTCAATCGTCAATACTACCCTACAATGAGAAGAAAAGGGCCTAGCACTCTCAGTGCAGAATTAGTGGACGATGCCCGCACGCTTGCAATCCAATCACGCGGTGGTCTGAAAAGGAGAAGAAGTGTGGTTGGCTCGGAGCCCCGCGGTTGAATAGATTGGTCAATCCTTAGCCTGACTCTCTCGGGCACTAGACGCTTGATTGATGTTGAGAGCAGTCACTGGCTGCAGATGCGATGAGAAGGTGGAATTGACATTGGGAAATAAACTGCTGCCTCTATGCGGGATTGATGGCTGATGGGAAAGAGGGAGGGAGGGAGGACCCGGAGGCACCGTCACATGGAATCTGTCACCATGCAGGTCAGAAGCTTGACGGCGAGGCACCGTGGCTGTAGTCTGTGGTGGGGACGTGGTCGAAATGTAGTAAGTAAGGGGCAGTCGGGGAAGGGGGATCATCCCCGTGATTCTGATTGTTAATATCGTTTTTTGGGGCAAGCGTTTCATGTTCGGGCCCGAGAGATCCAGGGCTGGACTTTTGGGGGCTGGGTAATCTGCCTGAGGCATGCACAGGGACATCCTCCACGGCCATCGATGCTTACATATCCGTAGCCAGGACGCGACTATCCAGGCGTCTCTCCAGCGATGATGATGTTCATGCTTGGGCGCAGCATTCCTTGGGACCGACAATCATTGACGGCTCCTCTGATGAGGTCTGTGGATTGGACCTCTCTCTCGGAACCGCCCACGTGGGGTGGGATCAGTCAGGTGTAGGGTTTGTATTGCTGCCGGTTGCTTGGCCGGGTGCCACGACACGGAACAGAGGACATTGTAGAAGCGTAGACACATCACGAAGAGAGAGAGAATGGCCTGGTAGATGGATATACAACAGTGCCCTCAGGCATCCATCCATGGATCGCCCCATCCGGATTGGGCCTAGCAGCCATACCCGGCGGTTCTGGTACGGTACCATACTCGCCGGTGGGTATCGCCGGTATCTCTACCGAGTGCTGTTGGCTGGTCTCTCGCTCGTCTCTCCCTCTGCCTGCACAGTTCCCATCCATCGCTCCTCCAACCAGTCCATCACGACCTCCTCTCTGTCCCGGGTCTCCTCCCTACCCGGCCTGCGCCCTGATCACACACCCAGGCAGCTCGTGTGTCTTCTTCTCGTCGTGTTGGTCGACCTGCGCCAGTGTTGCTATCGCCCTGAGCCTGACATCCACCCCCCCGTTGATCCCGGCCAGCCTCCACTTTTATTATTGCCCGTTCGAGCTTCGTGACATCCGGTTGTGAGACAGCCAGCCTCGTCATACGGCTCCATCTCAACTCTTCGCCCCCCCCGTGACCATTGCTATTTAAGAAGACGGTTGGAGCGATGGTCATTCGAACATTCTGCCGATGAGCTTCATGATCGAGACCAGTAATGACTGGGTACGAGAGGATGAGCTCGACTTGGGCCAGGAAGACGATGACCACTCCCCGCCCACCCGCAACGGCATCTCCGACCATGCCAGCTCTCAAGAGCCATCGCGCCATGACTCAATGGCTTACTTCGAGGAGGATATCCCCGCTCTAGTTAGCGAAAACCATGTCTCGGGGAAGCTAATCCCGCCTGTTGACGCCGGTTCGACCGATCTCCCCTCGTCGCCGCGGTCCGGGCAGCCCGGCGCTCCCGGTAGCGTTGATGAGACTCTTTCGACCCCGGATGATACCCCTTCTTTGCATGTTGGTTGCGATCGTGTTCCTTTCGTCTTGACTCCCGCTGATGAGAATAGGGCTCTCTTCTGTCGTCGCGAAGCAGCAGCGCGTTGGCCCTCCGGGGCTCTCCCCACCCCAGTCCGAGTCCTTCCCATCGCCCATTCGACCGTCGCTTCCAGTCCAGACTATCCTCCGCTTCGCCGGTTAGTTTCCGACCATCATCGCCGTTTCTAGCCCAGCTTCACTCCCGAAAATCCTCCCTTACTAGCCACCTATCACCGGGTACTGTCGACTCGGGCGCGGACACCCCTCTGGGACCCTGGGATGTCGTGCAATGGACGAGGTTGAGGAAGATCAACGGGCAGGCGTTTTCGGAAGTTGGAAAACGGAACTTTGGATCTCCCACGTGTATGGCCGTCTCGACGTCTATCGTGGTTGGCACGTCTAAGGGCATTATTCTGGTGTTTGACTACCAGCAGAACCTGAAGACCATCGTTGGACTTGGGACAAAGGGTAGGTTTGGTCCTTCGCAGGGCTTAGGTCTCTTGTGCTGACTCTGCGCAACGTAGCTGTTGAATGTGGTGCGATCACATCCCTGGCGCTTTCGGCGGATCATTCGACGGTTGCGGGGGGCCACACCTCGGGCGACATATTCACCTGGGAGATATCACGATCAGCACGACCGTTCCTTCATATTCCTCCGATCCCAGCCAATCAAATCGATGCTCGAACTTCCGATGGTCACATCTCGGGTGCGCCGGTCATCCATGTGGGCTTCCTAGGTACGCGACGCACGGCACTCGTCTCTGCTGATAAGCGAGGAATGGCGTTCTCGCACCTGGCGACCCGGGGCATGGGTGCAATGGGACGGACAGTGAAGACCACCCGGATCTTGGGTCGCTATCCCCAGGTCTTTGCGGAAGGAAGCCGGCCGCGAAAACCGAGTTCGGTCCTGGCATTTTCGCCGCTCCCGCTCGGCAATGTCGAGCAGCCAACCGACTCGCTAGGTCTGGTGGCGATGCTCACTCCCTATCTTTTGGTCATTGTCTCGACTACGCCTGTCGCGCAAACACAGCACAAATCGCCCCGCCCGAAAGAAGTTACCGCTCATGGCGCCATGACCGGCGCCCTGGCCTGGTTCCCAGCCATCCGGCTCAAGGGCAAAGATACCGAGATTTCCAAGACGAAGCTTGTGTATTGTTGGTCCAATGTGCTGACGGTGATGGATGTCTCAGAGGTGGAAACCGATGAGGTACCGAACCGGGATCGCCCTCCAAGTCTCGCCTTCACACCCCGGAGTAGATGGAAGGCCGATGAAGCGATTGTTGCAGTGCAGTGGCTGAGTCGCTCGGTGCTGGCGGTTCTGACAATCACACAGCAGTTGCTTATACTCGAGGATTATTCAATGCGCGTCACGGAAGCGGTGGACCTCCTCAATCGGCACATCTACCACGTGGATCTGTTCTCCGCTCAGCTGCATAGCTTGGTGGAGCAGTTTAACGAAGAGGACACTTCGATGCACGGTGTGGTGGCAGATGCCTTCTATATGAGCTTTCGCTCCTACAAGGGGCGCCTCTTTCTCTTGGGCTTCAACGAAATGCTGATCGGAGGTCTCTCAAACTGGGCGGACCGGTTGCTGGCCCTCATGGAAGCTGGTGGCTTCATCGGTGCGATTCAGCTGGCAACATCGTATTACCAAGGCAGTGCGGAGAAGCTGACGATCGGCCTTCCGGAAGAGGACGCATTGAGGCAGCCTCTAGTTCGGGACAAGCTCCTGGAAATGATCTCGGCTTCACTGAAATATGCCTTTGGACGGAATGCGGAAGCGAACAGCGGCAGGCTGGGTAACGGACAGCTTGAGAAGCTGGCCGAGGTGTCCATCTCGGCCTGCGTCTGCATGTCCGAGGAAGACTTTCTCTGGGACGAGGTGTTTAACTGGTATGAGGAGAATGGCTTACCGGGGATCTTCCTCGATGCACTCGAACCGTATATCGTGGAGGGAACCGTCCGGTCCCTTCCTCCAACGGCGGTAAAAGCACTCATCAACCACTTTGCGACGAACCACAGTGCCAGCCGACTGGAAGAGATCATCTGCCTGCTGGATACCGCCACGATGGACATTGATCAAACCACTACGCTGTGTAAACACCACAACTTGTACGATGCATTTATTTATGTTTGGAATCGCTGCCTGGGAGACTACGTGGGCCCTTTGCAGGAGCTCCTGCAGCTTATCCCCACCCCAGAGGCGCTCGTCAACGGGGACTCGGTGGATGGGCTCAAGCGATACACCAATGCGATGAAGATGTTTCCATATCTCTCCTTCACCCTCACCGGCCGTGTCTACCCCACCGGGGCAGACATGGACGACACCGAGGCGACGCGAGCCAAGGCGACGCTGTATGATTATTTGTTTTCCGGAAAGCCCTCTGGCACCAAGCCCGGGGCTCGATCTCAACCAGGCGGGTCGTTTCCAGATCTTCAGGCGATACTGCGATTCGACCCGGCGAGCTTTATGAGCATGATGAATGAGGCGTTCGAGGACAGTTTTCTGAACGAGCAGGAACTCGACGAGACCCCTTTCCGGGGGGTGTCCATCAACCGACAATATTTGATTAGCATTCTGTTACAGGTCATGACCCAGTCCTTCGATACCTCTGATACAATTTACCTAGACATGTTTCTTGCACGCAACCTCCCCAAATACCCCCAATACATCCTCCTTTCCGGCAGCACGCTTCACCAGGTCTTGGAGCGGCTGTGCCGATACCCGAATTTGGACATGGCCGACGATTGTGAGCTGAGCGCCGAGTACCTGCTATCCTTCTACCACCCACCCAATGTCCAGGCCATGATTCCGCTCTATCAGGAAGCGCGCTTTTTCCGCATCCTGAAGTCCACTTATCGCTCCGAAAAGCAGTATCCGGAGTTGGTGCTCACATACCTCGACGACCCGAATGAGCAGGAAGCCATCTTTACGTGCCTACAAGACTGCCTTCGTCCTGCCTCCGGCCTGGGCAAGAAGCAGCGGCGTGATGTTGTCGACGTGGTCAAGGAGCATGCGGGCCAGCTGGCCGCGATCGATGTTGAAAAGGCCGCCCAAACAATACACGGTTTCGCCCCGGAGACCCATGAGACCTTCCTCCAGGTGCTGAAGGATGACCCCTATCGGCAGTATCGGTACTTGGCCGTTGTAGTTGGCGCCTCCATCCAGTCGGTGGCGGAGGGCCGCCCGGCCTCGCCCATCGAGAACTGGATGGTCGAACGGTACGTGCAGCTGCTCTGCAAGTACAACCCGTCCCGCGTGGCCGACTTTGTCGATGATCTACAAGTTGGGGACGTTCGGTTGGAGGAGCTCTTGCCATTCATGGAGGAGAGTGGTGTCGTGGACGCCGCCGTGATCCTGCTGGCTCGACAAGGCCAAGTCCGAGCCGCGATGGACCGTCTCATTGCCCATCTGGGGACCCTCGAGTCCGGCCTAGTGGGCATCCTGCAAAACATGCACGATAGTCCGGACTCGGCAAGCACGACGGAGGCCATGGATCACCTCGTTGAGTCCCTAGACAAGTATACCCGGGTGGGAACCTGGCTTTGCCAGGGGCAGAGCAAGACGGCCAAGAAGTCCCGCGCCGTGGAACGGAATGGCTCGGGTAAGGGCGCTCTGGGGCAGCCTCTCTCGTTCGACGAATGCCTGTGGCTCGACCTGATCGAAGCAGTCGTGCGGACGGCCAGCAGCGTTTTTGGCCTGGTGCAGAAAGGACCCGCAGAAGTCCGAGTGACCGCGGCGACGAGCCACTTGGTGACAGCATTCCGCACTCTAGTACAGCAGGTGTTCACCTCGCTGCTCTCCAGCACGGTGCGGGTTGGGGGATCGTCGCCCAGCGAGCGTAGCGATGTCGGCTTCCTGCGGATCTTGCGGGCATTCCTCACGCGGGCGGCCAGCTGGTCCCCGTCGCTCCTCGAGCTGCGGGCGGTGCTGGGGTCGATCTTCTCCGCGTACACGTACGAGAAGTCTCTATTGGCGCTGGCCAACGGGATGTTGGACCGGGACCTGTTTGTGCATGTGGACGAGGTGACGCGGCTGCGGCAGCGGGGATGGCGACCACGCGGGCAGCTGTGCGAGATGTGCCGGCAGCGCATCTGGGGCCCTGGGGTTGGACCCCAGTTCTGGCAGGCGTGGGAGCAGAAGCAGGCGGCGACACACGAGCAGCGTGTCCGGAAGCGAGTGCAGGAGCAACATGATCCGGCGACCGCGCGGGGGAAGGGCAAGGCGGCCGATGCAGGTCAGCCGGGCTCTCTGGTCGATGGGCATGCGGTCTCGGCCGATGGAGGGGCGGCCGCGAATGGGGAGGGCGCCGCCGGGCCTGGAGGGCCGGTGGTGGTGTTCTCCTGTCGGCATCTCTACCATCGGCGGTGTCTCGTCGAGGTGGCTTCGTCGCGTGCGGCGGGGAATGCCCCGCCGCACGGATGGGAGGAGTGGGTGTGTCCGGTGTGTCCGGTGTGTCCTGTACATAATGAGCGCGCGAGGGCCGCGTGATGACATGGTGGTTCTAATTAGCATTACTTGATTTCTCTCATAATCTCGCTAGATCGCTCGGTAGCCGTCCATCTGGTGCTGACGGGAAAGCCATTTCCCGGGAGACCGTCTGTCAGCCTCAGGGGGAGATGAGGGACGGCCCAATGAGGCAACAAGAGGGGACGAGAGGGGTCTCAAGAAATTAAACTTGGAGAAGCACATTCCTGGCCTGCACGCAGCAGCAGCGGGGAGGGTCATCTGGCGGGGAGGGGAGGCTGATGAATGCTGACGGACGGACGCCCCAGCGAGCAGCGCGCATCCTGGCGCTCCGTCGGGCGGCTGATTGGCTCCCGGATTCGCCGCGTGGTCGGCCCTAAACGTCTTGATGCGGACACCCAAATCCTTCCAATCTCGGGGCTTGTTCCTGGTCAGTCCTCCTCTGCTAGACGCCCAGCAGCTTGAACTTGAAGAATCTCTCGCTTCCACCAGGCGGCTCGGATTGGCCAGCCCGAGAACCCCTCCCCCCCTTCCCCCCCCCTGAGTCGTCGGAACGAGCCCGATGCCCCCGATCGCGTGTGTCACTGGCGGATGCCCTCTGCTGCCCGCTGCTGCCCGTTTCCGTCCAGCGCCGGACTCCATCCCACTCGGCGATAACGGCTTCACCTGGTATAGCCAGCCCTCCCCTCTACCCTCTACCCCCCCGACGGCCTTCCACCACGCCCTCCGACTGGTCTCGCGACCCTGTCCGGTGCGCTGGGCTCAGCATGGTGGGCGCCACTCGTCGCTAGTGCTAAGCTTGACCGGCCGAGGACTAGTGGTTGCTGCAGCCCATCGGCGCGTCTATATAAACCTGTTCACGGCCATGTCTCGATGAATTCAGACACCCTCGTCGTCGACCACATTCCTTTGCTCAACGTCGTACGTCTCACGGCGCAACTGTCCCCTCCCTTCCTTTGAGGCTCGTCCGCGTTAAACCTACTTCGTTCTCTCCTTCACATAACCGTTGTGGAGATATAAGTCTAGCTGGTCTACTCCTCCAACATTCCTTCAGACACCAGACACATTCTCTTCCTCATCATGCGCACCACCTCGACTCTCCTTTCGGCCGTGGGCCTGACGGCGCAGCTCAGCGCGGCCGCCTACACTCTGCAGGACGATTACTCGCTCTCGTCCTTCTTCGACCGCTTCACATTCTACACGGGCACAGACCCCACGGCCGGCTTCGTCGACTATGTCGATGAGACGACGGCGGCGGCCAACGGTCTGGTCAATGCCTCCAGCAGCTCGGTCTACATGGGTGTAGATCATACCAACGTGGCCAGCAGCAGCGGCCGCCAGAGTGTGCGCATCGCCAGTGACACCACCTACAACCACGGTCTCTTCATTCTGGACCTTGCCCACATGCCCGGCGGCATTTGCGGCACCTGGCCTGCTTTGTGAGTCCCTGTTGAACTTTTCTCCGCTATCCAGACGCTAACAAGTGTCCCCCCCCTTCTTCCCAGCTGGCTCCTCGGCTCCGACTGGCCTAATAATGGCGAGGTCGATATTATCGAGGGGGTTAACCAGCAAACCACCAACGATATGACCCTCCACACCAGCGACGGCTGCACCATCAACAACTCGGGCTTCACCGGCACGTTGACCACCGACAACTGTTATGTTGACGCTGCCGGGCAGTCCAACAACGCGGGCTGCGGCATCACCGATCCGTCGACCGCGTCCTACGGCGCTGGGTTCAACGCCAACGGCGGTGGAGTCTTTGCCACCGAGTGGACCTCCTCTGCCATCAGCATCTACTTCTTCCCCCGCGGCAGCATCCCCTCCGACATCACGGATGGCAGCCCGGACCCGTCGACCTGGGGAACCCCGGTGGCCTACTTCTCCGGTGGCTGTGACATTGATGAGCATTTCAGCGGAATGCAAATCGTACGTTTGGACTCCTCTCTCTCCCCACCTTACTTTTTCTGTCCTGGATCCTAATGGGACGAATGATAGATCTTCGACACCACTTTCTGCGGCGACTGGGCCGGCAACGTTTGGAGCACCGGCAGCTGCGCCTCCGCGGCCAGCACCTGCAGCGCTTACGTGGCCAACAACCCGTCGGCCTTCACGGACGCCTACTGGACTGTGAACTCCCTCCAGGTCTACCAGGACGCGGAGAGCTCGACCACGAACGCTGCCGCGGCTTCGGCTGCGAACAGCACCTCCCACCAGGGTCACCATGTTCCCAGCCCGTCATATGTGCGTCGGGCCCGACGGGAGCTTCGGGAGAGGGCCATGGGCATGCATGTCTAAGGCATAAGGATTGAGCTGAGCATTTGTTATATGTATTCTGTGATTTGTTGTCTGTATATACCGGGAGTATATATGTCTCTCGTTTTGGTTGATTGATTGATTGATTGCATCTGATGTTTAGATGGGGTCGAGTGGAGTGGAGTGGACCGGATCGAATACGGTAGAGGTAGCTATTATACCCATCTCTCGTTTGAAGCAGCAGCAGCAGCAGCAGAACAATTCCAATTTGTCGGTTGAACACCCTCATATTCTCTCGTAGACGATCAACTTGTTTTCCCACCAGCCTTTCAAATAAGCATCTAGTTAGTTCCCAGCCGACTTTCAGACCTGACATTTCTCTCCCTCGTCAGATTTCCAATGAGAAGAAACAATTCACCTCCTCGACTTGAACATTCAAATATCACTTTTCGCTGGGCCATTACCAACGACGCATACTCCCTATCTTCTAGTAAACAAAGCCAAGCCAAGCCAAGCCAAGCCATCGGCATAGTCATCAAAGAAACAGAGAAGAGACTTTTCTCAACGACAATAAGTACTGAGTACTAATCCAGAATACTAGTTAGATTTCGGTTATATCCAGTCCAGTACTCCTTATTTATTTATCTACAATACTCCCGAAGAAAGATCGCAATCTACCGGGGTTGGATATAACGAAAATACTATCTGAAATTCCTTAGTAAATTTTTAGTATATCATGACTTCATTTTAATAACTTGATTATCGATCAGGATATGAGAAGGTCAATTAAGTTGGTGGGGTATATATTACTATTACTACTACTACTACTACTACTACTACTACTACTACTACTACTACTACTACTACTACTACTAGGTTTTTTCTAGGGAGATATTAGAAGAAACGAGAATTCTAGTCAAGTCATAGTACTAGTTGTTATACTTTATTTCAGGTAGTAGTGAGGATATTAATTATGGATGTATGTAGGTCCTAGGTGTAATGTATCTAAGTATGAGATATAAGGCTATCTGTCTGTTTATGAATTAAACTCCGGTAGAAAGATAATATCTATGCAATTGATATGACTCGTACGAGGGGGAGGAATCATGGGGTATATAATGGGATTACTGGGTTGGAAGTTCGTTTGTATTAGTGTAGAGGTTGGTATTCTGCGTCATTCTTAGTACTATGCGTCGAGAGGATGGAATCTCTTGAATGCTTTGAATAGTATTACATATAGAAGAAAGTTAGGAACTGGGCCAGCCGATGAATTCATCAAGTCCAACTCACGGTGTCGATCTAGAGGGGAGCAGGTCTTCTATCGAGGGTACATCAAGGCATAAATCGCATCATACATTTATACGTGAGACGACAACTAAGCTAACAACACTACAGTCGATACCCCAGCAGATCTCGCTGGTCATCAGTTATCCGTCCCCATTCCAGCAGTAACCGGAAAAAGTAAATCTCCATGTCTTCCTTACGAATGGCCCGATGAGCCCATTTGCGACCCTCCTCGGCAATCCATTCGCCTTCAATGTCGTGCGGCGGAATGGTGACGCTTCGAGAGACCCCGTCCACGCTCACCGTGGAATCTACTCCTGCAAAATAGGCCAAGGTGCTCCAAAGCCCGTGAAGACGGAGATCGATCGGCACAAAGTGCAGCCAGGGAGTGATGCGCGAATCGAACCACTGTCGGAACAGACCCGTCTTGAACGGGAGACTGTGGCTCTGCATGAAGGGCAGGAATCGCCCGCTGAAGCCCGCGCCGTCCGAGTCGAACAGATACCGATGTTGCCAGTGGGCTTGGAAGTCGACCCGGGACGCCGGCCCGAGTTCCTCGCGTTGGTTCTCGCAGTCTTTCTGGCGGCACCGGACAATTGGGTCGATGACGTTGACCGTCGTGTCCAGGTGCAGGGTGTCGGACGGAACGCGGCCGTCTAGGATTTCGTAGTGGTAAGTGTCGGTTTCGTTGGTCGGGAGAAAGACGGAGACCTTGTTGAGGGTGTTGTTGTTGACGAGGTGGGTGAGGCGCTGGCGCGGCATGCCTTTCCATTCGCCATGCTGGCTGGTTCCCTCAGACGTGCTGCCGATCCAGAAAAGGGTGTTGGCCTTCTCCGTATAGTTGGCGTCCGGATGCTCGGGTGAAGGTTTGTATTCAATCTTGTCGACATAATTCCACGGACTCGGAAAAATGATGTCGTTGAAACCCGCGATCGTGCTCTGGCTGAACACAGGGGTCAAGTCTTGCGCGACTTTGAACGAGGCCGGGGAGAGGAAGAACCCGTGCAGAGAGGCAAGGTCGGGCTGGTGGCAGATGTCGGTGGCCGCAGCCCAGTCGGACGGAAAGCCTCCCAATGAATGAGGGCGAACGCAACTGAGGCATAGGTGTCGCCGGTCCCAGATGCGCTGCGAGCGGGCCTTCGAGGAGGGCGGGCAGGTGGCGCCCACGTAGCGATCAAAGATATTTTTGAAGGAGCTGTCGACAAACAGGGTCTCTTTCGTCTGGTCAACGGGCTCGATCGGACCCCACTGGTCACCGCGGTCAGCCGACCACCCGGTCTGGATACTGTCCTCGGAGGGGAGGCCGGATGACTTCGCTTGCTGCCGCAGGACCGAGATTTTCTCCCAGGGGACTGCAACCCGAGGCTCATCGTTTAGATTGAAAGCGAGGTCCATATCGGGCAGATACTCCGAGAATTTCTCGATCATCTTGGCGGCACTGATCACCATCCACGCATGGGTGGGCTTGATCCCCTCCTGAACTCGAGCTTGGCCGTTACGGATGCTGATCGCGCCGATCTCGTTGTAAGGGTTCGTGGCCAGCTTCTGTGTTAATTCCCGGATCTGCGCCGGTGGCAACGCACGGAAGGGCAACAGGTCCGTGTAAATCTGGTCGAACTCGTCGACGACAAGAGAAGATCGGCTGACAGCATATTCGTACCATTTGTCAAAGTTCCTGATTCGAAGTCAGCTCCAGCTAGATGTAGGCCATTGGTGACGCAACGCACGGTGGTGGATGTTGATTATATTGCACTCGGTACTGCCTGACAGCATCGGCAAGGCCCTGACTGCGGTTGGCCCGTGCAAACCATTCATCGTGATGCTGTCGGCCCTCGTACACGAGCAGATCGATAGGGTGCAGATGAGCGGCGCTATGTTGTTGGGCGACCAGAATGAGACCGATTCCAGACAATATAGTGAAGATTACTCGCACGGCGATGTTAAATCGATATAAGAATTGCGGCTCCTCCTCTGACGCTGTTCGAGCGTAAAGAAACGAAAGCCCCCCTATGAAACTGAAAAAGAGAGCCGCGAAAGCGCGGGAGGCGAGAATCAATGGGAATGGATGCTGTCCGTTGAACAGGGTTGATGCCCACGTAAAGTAGAGAGAGATGAAGCCCGCCAGCACAGCCAACCCAGCTATACCGTAATAAGGGATCTGGACAGTCAGTGTTTGATCGTGAGGTTGGTTTGTTGAACCTACCAGTTGAGATGCTGACACGATCACACATGCCACCAGTACTCCTTGGCCCACAGCACTGTGCAGATATTGAGTACTGGGGAAGCCATTCTCATCGTAGGAGCTAGCTGTCAGAGCGATCACAGTAATTGTGTAAACCACGGCGACTCCCTTTTCACGGTTAAACCAATCCATACCAATTGTGTTATAGACGCACCAGTAGACTGTAGGCCCAGGAAACCAAGCCGTGTTTCCTTCTGTTGTCTCCCGATCGGACTCCTTCGCTGGCTAATTCAGCTGCACCAATCAAGATCAAGGAGTCAAGAATGACCGCCAGGATCTTGAAAGCGCGCAGGCGCGCAGATTGACCCGAAGTGATGGGACAGATGTAAGTTGACTGCAAGCCATCTCCAAAAGTTGTGGTGATGTAGCCGCTTGTCAGGAGAAAGAATGCTGGTATGACATATCTCCAGCGGCTCCGAAAGAGGAAAGAATGCACGCGACTAACAAAGGTAACTATCGCACGGAGGTGTGCTTTCTGTGGGTATTCCGGGGCAGTCCATCTCTGAGTCGGTTGGCTACGTTGGTTTCGCCAGTAATCATAAAGGGCCAGGAAGAAGGGGATTGAATACTGGACCAACGGAATCTGGTTAGTGCTGTCAGAATATCGCTTTGTTGGACACTTACTGCATATCCATCAGGCGCGCATTCAATTTTGGCAGTTATATCACGATACAAAGCAATCCGTAAGCCTCCAAGCACCGAGAGCAAGCCTATTTTGATCCATCGCGCCGAGTTGCGCGGGCGGGTGAGGGTAAGGCTGCTGTTGCTGTTCAGGCTGATCGGCGAGAACGGCTCTTCGAGGGGTGGATCCCGTTCGGTGAGTGGGATGGCGGAATATTTCGGTGCAGAAGAGACAATCTTGGGTATGCGATGTATGAATCGGCTCAGAATCAACAGAGAGGTCCCCGCAAACCAGCAGGCTAATGCGGCCGAGTTGAGGGGATGATCTGGTAGAACCTTCATTAGCCACACGGGAGATTCCTCCGACCATGCATTGGCGGTCCAGACTGGCAGCCATACCAAAAGCGAATGTAGTATTGTAGGATGTCGAGATAAATGTGCAGCTCAAGAGAAAGACCCTGTGTCTGCGTCAACCGACCGCCCGTATACTCCTCCATCTCGGGTACTCACCCCACCGAGGCCTTGAGGCCCATCTCGGCAGAAAAGTGTACCATATTGACGAAAGGAATGCTATGTGCCTGCAGAGCTAGTAGCCATCATCGGATGGGCGTCATTCACATGGTAGAGCGCACAGGAAATCCCGGCGCAAGAAGCAGGAAGATGCGCAAGGGAGCCCGCAAGTTGGTGCCTGGGTGAGATTCCGCCGGTGGGGACGTCAACGGGCAGCCCAGGGGCACCAGGGGGGAATGGCTGAGAAGAATACGCGACAGCACTGGGGGCAGAGATAAAGGACAGGGATCATCTAGCGAGTTCCGACACTGGACCCAGGATTGCCCGGATTGCGTCAACGAAGAGGTCTGGCCCACGGCTCGCATCCATCGGGGCCATCATCATTCCACAGACGGGAAGCCTGCCCGGGGAGCTTGGGCCCCCCTGCTGCACTGCCCATCGCGGCCGCCGAGCACGTCAGCAGCGATCGTGAGACTAACTGTCAAATGAAAAGATACTATCGCATTGATAGCCTGTCAAGCGGACCATCTGATGATGACTACCATCCATCTGGCATAGATTGAGTGGTCCAGGAGCCGGAGTGTCGGGAAAAAAAAGGCAGAAAAGCATGAAAGGCAGGGTGGCAGCATGCAACTAGCGTCAGGGTCCAGGCATCGATCTGCACCTGTCCCAGCCAGGCCTCGTGGATCCCCCCCCGAATCAGGCATCCTTCCCTCCCGTGTGCCCCTCCAGATGGCATCATCACCCTCGAGGCCTTGGAACAGAGGGAAGCATGTCACCCAGTCAACATTGACATCGCTGGGTTATCTGGCAGGCTGTATTAAAGCAGACGTGAACGTGGAGAACTCCGTGGGGACACCCTGAGACAGCTGATTCCTGTCTAGGAATGGCGCGGGATGCCTTAGTCCTATACATAGTACATACCTAGTTGGCTTACGAATACACAGCACTACTTATGCACAAGGGCAACTGCAATCTCAACGGGCTCGATCGGAAATTAGGAAAAAGAGAATAAGCAAAAGATAAAAAGGCAAAGCAAAGAAACAGGGATCTGTCCTTACCCGGCTTGCCAATGAAAACTTTTGCACAGCAGTCTCGTATGTTTACTCCATACATTAGACAGTAAACTCAATAGGTGGCACTCGATGCTCCTTTCACTACAGAGTAGTAGGTAGTCCATAAACTAAGTAGATACCGATGTAACCTCAATTTCGTTTCATTTATTGATATCACGTGATAGTAACCGCCAGGAACTGGTTTCTTATGCCTCAGGCTCAAATAGGCGGTGTCCCATTCGAGAAGCGGTCGCAAGAGGCAGTTCTGATCTCCGCGATAACTTTTTTTTGTCGGCGTCGCAGCATCGCAAAGCCATCGGCAGTGTGAGTCTCAGTTCCCTACCTGACCACCTGTTTCTTCCGTCTATCGAAGACCTGATCCGTATCTCCCTGGATCAGTGATTGCGTGGTGTCCTGTAGAACTACTGTGACCCCGTAATTTGTGGTCCCCGCAGCCGGCAACGAATTTTCGTTTGCGGGCCATCAAAACTATCGTCCGAGTCGTCCCCTCTCCAGGGTCACAGGAAACACCCCGAGCAACATGCCTCGCAAAGCTATCGACGCCCGTATCCCCGCCCTCATCCGGAATGGCGTCCAGGAAAAGAAGCGCAGCTTCTTCGTCGTCGTCGGCGACCGCGCCAAGGATGTGATCGTCAACCTGCACTACATCATGTCGAGCGTCGACGTCAAGCAGAACAAGTCCGTTCTGTGGGCCTACAAGAAGGATCTGCTGGGCTTCACGAGTCATCGGAAGAAGCGCGAGGCTAAGATCAAGAAGGAAGTCAAGCGCGGCATCAGAGAACCGAACCAGGAAGATCCGTTCGAGCTGTTCATCACCCTCAACCAGATCCGTTATGTCTACTACAAGGAGACGGAGAAGATTCTCGGTAACACCTACGGCATGTGCGTCCTCCAAGACTTCGAAGCCATGACCCCGAACCTGCTCGCCCGGACCATCGAGACCGTCGAAGGAGGTGGTATCGTTTTGCTGCTGCTGAAGGGCATGAACAGCTTGAAGCAGCTGTACACCCTGTCGATGGATATCCACTCCAGATACCGAACCGAAGCCCACGACGACGTCACCGCCAGATTCAACGAGCGTTTCATTCTATCCCTCGGTAGCTGCGACTCATGCCTCGTTGTGGATGACGAACTGAACGTCCTGCCCATTTCCGGAGGAAAGAACGTGAAGCCGCTGCCTCCCCCCGAGTCGACCGATGAGACCACCTCCGGCACAAAGAAGGAGCTGAAGGAGATCAAGGAGAGCTTGGCAGAGTCCCAGCCCGTGGGTCCTCTGATCAGCCTGGCTCGCACGGTTGATCAAGCCAAGGCGCTCCTTACGTTTGTCGACGCGATCGCGGAGAAGACGCTCAGAAGCACCGTCGCTTTGACCGCCGCCAGAGGTCGCGGTAAGTCCGCAGCTCTTGGTGTCGCCATCGCGGCCGCTGTGGCGCACGGTTACAGCAACATTTTCATCACCTCTCCTAGCCCCGAGAACTTGAAGACCCTCTTCGAATTTGTGTTCAAGGGTTTTGACGCCCTGGGCTACCTTGACCACGTCGACTACACCATCCTCCAATCAACCAACCCTGACTTCAACAAGGCCATTGTCCGTGTCAACATCCATCGTCAGCACCGTCAGACGATCCAGTACATCCAGCCCCAGGATGCCCATGTCCTGGGCCAAGCCGAGCTGCTGGTCATTGATGAAGCCGCCGCCATTCCTCTGCCTCTGGTCCGCAAGCTGATGGGACCGTACCTGGTCTTCATGGCATCTACTATCAATGGTTACGAAGGAACAGGCCGGTCTCTCTCCCTGAAGCTGATCCAGCAGCTTCGCGAGCAGTCCAGAGGAGGCGTGAAGGTCAGCGGCCAGGAGGATATCGACGTCGCTGATCGTGCCACGGGCAAGGCAGCCAAGAACACTGACAAGAGCCTGGCCGGCCGGTCCCTGAGAGAAATCACCCTCTCCGAACCCATCAGATACGCCCCCGGTGACTCGGTGGAGAAGTGGCTGAACAAGGTCCTCTGTCTGGACGCGACCTTGCCCAAGTCTCGCATGAACACCCAGGGCACCCCCCACCCGTCGCAGTGTCAATTGCTCCAGGTCAACCGTGATACCCTGTTCTCCTTCCATCCTGTTTCCGAAAAGTTCCTCCAGCAGATGATGGCTCTCTACGTTGCCAGTCATTACAAGAATACCCCGAATGATCTTCAGCTCATGAGCGATGCGCCCGCGCATCAACTGTTCGTGCTCGTTCCTCCCATTGACGAAGAAGCCACCAAGCTTCCCGAGCCCCTCTGTGTTATCCAGGTTGCACTGGAAGGTCGCATCAGCCGACAGAGTGTCCTCAACAGCCTGAGCCGTGGTCAGCGGGCGGGTGGAGATCTGATCCCCTGGCTTGTCAGCCAGCAATACCAGGACGAGGACTTCGCCGGACTCTCGGGAGCCAGAATTGTCCGCATCGCCACGAACCCCGAGTATCTGAGCATGGGTTACGGATCTCGCGCTCTGGAGCTGCTGACTGACTTCTACGAGGGCAAGTTCACCAGTCTCTCGGAGGATGTCCCCGAGCCTCAGGAGGAGATGGTCCGGGTGACTGATGAGGAGCTCACCAACTCCAACCTTCTGGACGACAACGTCAAGGTCCGGGACATTCACACCATGCCCCCGCTGTTCGGCAAGCTGTCGGAGCGTCGTCCGGACGCTCTCGACTATCTTGGTGTCAGCTTCGGTCTCACCCCGTCTCTGCACAAGTTCTGGAAGCGTTCTTCCTTCTCTCCCGTCTACCTCCGCCAGACCGCCAACGACCTGACCGGTGAGCACTCCTGCGTGATGCTGCGCACCCTCACTGCCGGCTCCAACGACGCCGGCTGGCTGGGTGCCTTTTCCCGGGACTTCCACAAGCGGTTCGCTTCACTGCTGTCCTACCAGTTCCGCGAGTTCCCTTCCGTGCTGTCTCTCAGCATCTGCGAGTCTGCCAACTCAGGCGCGAAGCTCGATACCACCTACTCCCAGGCCCTCCTGACCAAGGCCGACCTCGACGCAGCCTTCTCTCCCTTCGACCTGAAGCGTCTCGACAGCTACGCTAACAATCTCCTCGACTACCACGTCATCCTCGACATGGTGCCCGTCATCGCCGAGTACTACTTCTCCGGCCGCCTCAGCGGCAAGGTCAGCCTGTCGGGCGTGCAGCAGTCTATCCTTCTCGCCATCGGTCTGCAGCGCAAGAACATCGACGCCCTGGAGAAGGAACTCAGCCTCCCCTCCTCTCAACTCCTGGCCATGTTCCTCAAGATCATCCGCAAGGTGTCGACTCACTTCCGCAACCTCGTCGAAGGCGCCGTCGCCGAGACCATGCCCGCCGAAAAAGCCCCCACCGCGCAGGTCGTCACCGAGGCCCACGACGAAGTCGTTGACGAGCGCTTCAAGCCCCTGGAGACCGGTCTGGACGAAGAACTCCGCGAGGGTGGCCAGCAAGTAGACGAGGAACTCCGGGAGAAGCAGCGCGCCCTGATTGATGCCCTCCCTCTCGACAAGTAAGCCCATTCCCCTCACCTCCTCCCCTTTACACCCCTGAACCACACCCCCAACAAACCAGTTCAATCCCGGAATGAACAATAACTGATTTACAGCCTCCAGATACGAGATCAAAAACGGTAGCGCAGCCTGGGAAGACGCCGAGAAGCAGATCCGCGGCGGCGGCGCCTCCACCGTCAGCATCAAATCGAGCAAGCAGACCAAGCGGAAGAAGGGCGAGTCGGCTCGCGAGATCTACGACCAGGAGGTCGATTCCAAGCGACAGAAGATCATTAAGAAGGGTACTGAGGGAAAGAAGAGGAAGCATTAGTCTTTTTTTTTTTTTTTTTACTCCCTTCCATTTCCTCTTTCTTATGACGTTCCCCTTTTCATCATCATCTTCGTTGTTGAAGTGGGATGGATACATTTGTTTGCATTGTTTAGATGGTGTTCTTAGGACTTGAATATCTTTTTTCCCCCTTTTTTACCTGCTACTTGATGCATGTTTATTTGACGACTGTAACTGGCAAAGGGTGGGTACTATGTATATATGTCAGTCGGTTTGAAAAAGTTCTTTTCTAGAGAGATGATATTGGTTGGAAATACCTTTCCCTTTACTCCTAATTTTCTTTACCGCCGAGGATTGAAGACGACAAGCTCAGTTTTATGGATGGGCAAGGAGGCATTTTTGACTCCAAAATAGTACTCTTCAGTTGGTCTTGACCTAAATAACACCTTGGCTAATAACAACAAAGCATGCATAACGCTTATGCATGTGGGGTAATTTACAGTTCATCGTGGTCGGTGGTCTGCTTCTCTTCGACCTTCTCTTCGATGACAACGCCCTCTGGCAACTTCTCCTTCTCGCCTTCACCTAGCCTCACGGCATCGATCCATGCCTCGACCCGTTCCTGTCCGTACTCGGCACCATCGGCAGAGTCATATCTCCGCCACCAGCCTCGACGTCCGTTCAGAGCAATGATCTCCACGGAGGTCTGGTCCTCGGGCAGGCCGAGTGCAGCGCGAAGGGTCTGAGCTCCGCTGTTAATGGCAGGGACGCTGTAGAACGGGAAGAGTTTGTGCCGACGGATGGAGTATTTGTGAGAGATCTCGGACAAACTGAGGAGGGCGTCCCTCGCTGGACTGGGGAGGTCCGCGTCTGGCTCAGTCGGTTCGGGGAGGAGGGCCAGAACACAGGTGGCGGATTTGGGCGTCAAGCAGGCGGCCTCGAGGGCCTCTGCGGTGGGGAGAGTATCGATGGGAGGAGCCGGGATGGGGACGCTGGCGGGTTTGGCTTCCTTGGCGTCGTCTGGAACGACCTTCGGGTCGGGAGATTCGGTGGGTTTCTGGGTATCGCGAGGGGTGGTGGACTTGGGAGCGGGATCCGGGTTAGGGGCAGCGACTTGGCTGAGGAACTCGACCATGGGTGCCTTCTTCAGCTCGCCATCGTAGACAATGGGGTCTTGGCCACCTCCGGGGAGTAGGACGAGGGTAGGAAACTCGGTGATGCCGAATTTCTCAACGGCTTCGGACTCCTTGTTGCGGACTTGAGCAACTTGGATGGAGCTGAGGAAGTCAATGGCAAGGGCGCGAATGAGCGCACTGGTTGTGCCTTTCTCTGTGAAGAGGATGGCCTTGGGGGAATCTTCATCCTGCGCGAGCCAGGTGTCCAGGTCCTTGTCCGTTGCGCGCTTCACGTGGTTGGGGATTCTGTCGACGACCGCTTCAACGATGGCTTTGGTGCTCCGGGCGCCTTTGTAGTCCTCGACGCGGGGCTTTCCGGGCTTCTTGCCGGGGGTGACGATCTTGAGGGTGGGGAAGCCCTGGACGCCCATGCGGCCGCAGAGGGGTTTGTTCGCATCCTCGTCGCAGTTCACGGCCGCGACCTTGGCCAGTCCGTCTAGGTTCTTTGCGGCTTTCTCGTAGGCGGGTTTGAGGTTCTGGCAATGGCCGCACCAAGGAGCGTAGAATCTGGAGGGGCGCGGGGTTTAGGAATGGGAGGTATATGGATGGTGGTTGGGTGCTTGCTTACTCTACGATCTGGAGCTGGTTAGCATGACAGACAGGCTGGAGGAAGGACAGGAAAGCGCTCTACTCACCGAGGTGTGGTTGGAGTTGGCAATCAGCTGGTCGTAGGTCTTGTGGGTGACCTGTAGAACCGGGGATTTCTTCGTATACAATCCATCGGCGTTGACGGGCAGGGCCGCCAGAAGCGACGCGACGAGAAACAACGCTGAACTGGGCTGCAGCATCATGGCGGATGGTGAGGTTATGCGAGGCGATCAGGGGGGCGCTAATGGTAGCGATGCATCACCAGAAGTAAGAGAAGGGAGGAGTGTCAGCGAAGAGACCAAAGAGGGTTGAAGCAAGGTGTCCTGAAGCTCTTGGCATGTGACGCGAAGGCCTGCCAGCTTGAATTCCGCCGCCATTCAATGAATCCACTCCTTCTTCACCTTCACCTTCACCTTCACCCTTCACCCTTCACCCTTCACCCTTCATCACTCCGGCTCACTTGCCTAACCCTGCATGGCTCCGACAATCCCCCGCCCGAGGAGCTTCTTTCCAGCAGGAGTTCCGTAGCTCCGACGGGCACGTGCTGCCATCCCTGCATAGTATATCTTTCTAGCACGATCGAAATCGTGCTCGGATGGCTCGCAACCTTCCCCGCATTCACCATGTCCCCACCAGTCAACATGTCAGTTGCATCAGATCATGAAGGCATGGGCATGTCCCTCCTGCCACGGGAGATCTTCTGGATGATTCTGAAACATCTCGGGCCCAAGGATATCATCCGTTGCCGTCGAGTCTCCAAATCCTGGAACCAGGCCTTTCGAAGCGCGGCCAATCTGACCCCGCTGTTGAAGAAGTTGTTTCCTTTGGCCAGAGAAGTCCGCGAAATAGAGCTCGGCCACGATGACGGCCTTGATTCGGCAGAAGACGACGACCATGCATGCACGCTCTTCGATCAGATCGCTTCGAGGTACGACCATCTAAGCCGTGCAAAGCCCAAGTCAGTTCACAGGTACAAGCTCTGCGATGACTTTGGGATCTCAGGCGAGAGGGAATGGTTCCCAGTCCAGCCCTGGGAAAATCATGCCAGCCATCTCATGCAGCGCGTTGATCGTACCTTCGACGAGACATTCTGGTCCTATGAAGACGGGCTCGTGGTGTACCCGAGTGCGCATCACTCGTGCCTCGTCCTGATGGACTTTGATACCGACAGACGATTCATGGTCCCGTTCATCATCACCGGAAAGGTGATACGCAGAATCCGTCTGCAGAAGAGGGTTCTTGTCGTCGAATGGGCGGAACCGAAAGCCTTCCACTGGCTCAACGACAGCGATGGCGTTCATCGACACTTTGCTTCCTCGTTCGATGTGAGTAAATCTGCCAGTGGCTGGAGTGTGGCATTCCGAAATGAGTGGAAGATCATGTTCCTCGGCCATCCTCTCAGCGAGCGAGATCGATTCTATTCCACGCATAGCCAGACGCACTATGCGATCTACATCTGGCAGCCGAACCGCAGCCTCTACACCGCAGACGACGATGCGCCCATTGAGTCGTTGTCAGTCTGGGACATCTCCAAGCCGTCCTCATATAGGCCTTCTTTGGACCCCACTGGTCGCTTGCGGGTGGACTCGGATGACCAGGGACCAGCGATTGTTTCTCGATTCGGCTTCAGAGAACTAGGCTTCTACTCGGTTAGACAGCGGGGGCTCCCGGCCGTGCAATCTCTCAACATCACCAATGATGACCAGTCTCTTGAAATAGTCGAAGGCGAGTGCACCGGACCAATGGATGCTCTCGTTGGGCCAGCCGAATGGACATCCCGCGTGCAAGTTACCACTATTCCGTTGGTGGGGGAGGGACCCTGCTGGCGACGAAACGTCAAATTCGCACTGCCTCCTTATCGCGGAAATTGTAGCCTACAGACAAGCCCCATCACGTTTGCCGTTTGCGACGAGCGCTGGTACGCAATCATCTCCGAAACCTACGATGCAAAAGCTCAGGTAGGATTCTGCCTGCACCTGAGTCCAAGGCTGTGGCCCTTTGATCTAAACATGTTCTTGACCATTCGTACGCCGTCGTCGTTCATCTCCTTGAAGCAAAGAAATATCTATGAGCTCACCGGCAAGGGGAAGATCTGCGGAAATGAAAACTACATCATAGGCGAAAACGCCAATCACGAGCTTATTGTCTACAGATTCGATCGATGAGGGATTGCTTACGAGGGCTATCCAGCCGAGACACATTTATTACATAGCCTACTAGACGTCCATATAATGAATTACGCCAAAATCCTCAAGAAAAAATAATGCGTATCTCTAGTAAGGAGTAAAATACAACCCCGATAGCTGCAACCACGCCAGAGAAGGAACAACAATGCTGTCAGCACCGAGTTTGATGAAATACCCGATAGCCAACGCATCAGACCAAATCGAAAGAGTAGAGCCAGCCAAATAAGATACACTAAAGAATGGAGCACCCACTGAACTTACATCCCACGCAGGCTTCCATCCCACATCCTGGACAAGTCAGCGTGTAAATAGGCTGCCAGAGATGACATTCGTCGCACACGGCCCGATTAAAATGTTTCTCCCAGCAGCCCAAATGATGACAGTTCTGAGGGTCCTGACCTTTCTGAAGCGGCTTGGCCTCGGGCATCGTGATACGGAGACTTTCGAGCCAGCCGCAGTAGATCTCGAGGATCATGCCCGTTACCTCATTGAGAAAATCCTGAGCGGTATAACGACCACTAGGATGACTGAGTTTATCCTGGAAGTGAGGGATGAAGGGGGCGAGATAGTCAGGGGCGAGGGTGAGGTCCACTCCATACATGGACTTTTTGGAGGGTTTGTCGGAGAAGGAAAGTGAAGTAAGGTCTTCATCGTAGAAATCGTAGAATACGGATGATCCGCCTCCGCTGAGAGAAGATCGGTGTACGCTAACGCCGGACTTTGTAGGGCTGTTTTCGGAGGACTGTCTGGCGGTTAGGTACTCGGTGCTGGACTGCTCGTCTGTGGCCTGTTCGGCTGCGTCGTCGTAGGAATAGAGATCTGCGCAGTCGTTGCCTTCGTCGTCGTATTCATCCTCATCCTCGTAGTAGCTGTAGGAGTCGTCGTCGGAGTGGCAGTAGGTGTTGGGGGGTTGGTTGGGGAAATGGGGACCCAGGGAGGGTTCGTCGTGGTCTTCGTCATCGTTGTTGTTGTGCTTGTCTTTGACATTGGTGTTTGGGGCGTCATTTTCTTCGTCGGCATCGCTGTCACTGTCGTCGTCATTTTCTTCTTCTCTTTCTTCACCCACATCATCTCTGTCCCAATAAATGCCCTGGTCATCTTCGTCATCAGAATAAAAATCATCGTGATACTCCCTCGGCACCGACAAGCCCGCCTCCTTGGACCGCCAACAGTACCCAAAATCATATCCCTTCGCAAACTCCTTCAGGACTTCATCATCATTCCCCTCCTCGTATTCGCCCCTCTTCAGTCTCTCCTCATCCCTTTCCACGTTTGCCCTCATCGCCACCCTCCTTCTCTCCGCCTTCTCCTGTTCTTCCTTCTTCAAAAACTCTACAAACTCCTCATATGTTTGAGGTCTCTCCTCCCAATCAAACCCAATCCACCCCTCTTCCACAGGTTCATCCCCATCCTCGTATTCCTTATCTTCCTTCTCCCTAAAAGCAGCCGCAGTAGAAGCTGCAGCCGCCGCGGCCGCCTCAGCAGCCTCCCTCATCTCCGCCTCCTTCTTCAACATCTCCCCAACCCGAATCTCAACCTGTACACGGGCCTTCTCCGCCAACGAATCCGCCGAAAAGGGATCCATATGCACACTATTACCGTAACTGTACATATAACGTCCCTTGGGATCCCTGAGGTCGTAGCGGTTACCTTGCGTAGAGCGCCAGGTTAATTCGGGCGAGTAACCTTCGTCGTTGTAGTTGTCGTCCCGGAAGTCCGAGAAGAGGTACCCTTGTCGACGGAGATTGTCGTCGTGGGTTTGTTTGAGGAGGGGATCGCGAAGGGTTTCGATGGCTTGTTGTATCTGGGACTCAGGGTCATTTGTGTGAGATTGGGGGATCGTGTTGGTGGTGGAGGGAGGGTAGATGGGTGTTTGTATGTATGGGGCTGGGGGTGTTGAACTCACCTTCTGGAATTCGTCTGTGGAGGGGTCTTTGCTGGTGGTCGTGGTTTTCTTATCTGGGTGGTACTGCAATGCGAGTTTCTTGTACGCGCTATTGATGTCTTTTAGGCTGGCGTTGTGGGATATACCCAGGATAGAGTAGTAGTTGATGGTACGTGTGGGCATGGTGACCAGATGAGTGGGGTTGTTGGGGGGGGTTTCAAGAAGATGGAGTATATGGGGACAGGTGAGAGACAAGTGAGAGATATCACCATGGTTGTATATTGGAAGGAGAGGGGGATTAAAAGAAGAATCCGGAAGGTCCCGGGCACCTATTGGGTAGGGGAAGCTGTGAATGGAACTAACTTATCTGTACGATGAATGTAAATGTGAATAAGTGATAGTTTCTCCCATCTGGTATTCCCTGCGTAGCTTGTCTGAACAGGACCGGGGATTGCCATGGTGACACAACCCTCATTCACAGTTGCTACAAGCCCCTCACTGTTAGGGTTGACTTTCACATAAGACAAAGAAAAGATAGTGATAGATTTTACAGGCTGACAAGCATCTAGGTATTTATGAGTAAGTCTACACACATGGCGACTCCCCCCACATAAGCTTCATGGAAGCTTTTACATGTCCGCACTGGCGGTGGCACCAGTGATAATTTCAACCAGTTCACCGGTAATGGCGGCTTGACGCTGACGGTTGTACAAGATCTGGAACCTGTGGGGCGTTAGCCTCAGCTTATAAAAATACGGCAATGTACTCACTTGTTGATCATCTCACCAGCGTTCTTGGAGGCGTTCTAGAGAAAAGGTTAGTCCGGTTCCACCTCGAATATTCGAGTGATACTTGCCTCCATGGCGTTACGACGAGCCTGCAATCACATTAGCATCCGAATCGATTTCTTCTCAGGCTCCAAAACTTACCGAGATCTCGCAAGCGTGTCCCTCAGCCAGAGCCCAGTACAGGTTGTTGGCAAGGGCGTATTCGCGGAGGTGGGCCAGAGTTCCGTCATCGGTCTCGAAGGTGGAGAGGTTGGCTACACGATTAGTTCAGCTTCTACGCTCGCAACGCACAAGACTGCCATAACTCACGGGACTGGGTGATGGCCTCCTCGGAGTAAGCCTCAACGGTGCCGGCCTCGTAGGACTGGGCGTTAAGGAACTTGTTGTAGATGATCTTAACGCTGGCGTAGTCGGTGGGGAGCAGGGCGATCTGGTCGGCGATGGCCTGAGCATCGTTGAAGGTGGGGATATCCTTGCAGACGTTGGAGAAGCTCAGGACGATGGCGCTGGCGTGGGTACGAGACAGCTGAGCCTTGGCCTTCTCACCCAGAACAACGATGTCGGCATCGGGGTGCTCCTGGACGATACGGCGAGTGGCCTTGCTGAGACCCGAGTGGATACCACCGCAAAGACCCTTGTCGGAACTGGCGACAACGAGCAGAGTCTTCTTGTCGGCGACGGCCTTGGTCTCGGCATTCTCGAAAACGGTGTTGGAAGTCTGACCGTAGGCGCGAGAGTCCTCCATGGCCTTCTGGGCGCGGGTCAGGCGGGTGGAGGCGATGACCTTCATGGTGTTGGTGATCTTCTCGATGTTCTTGATGGACTTCAGACGGCCCTCGATTTCACGCAGAGTCGCGAAGTTGGCGGCATTGGGAGGGGCAGTGCTTCGAAAAAATCAGCCATTGAACCATTGTGAAATCTACCTGCAGCTCTATCTCGCTTTTCTGGGGTGAATTGTGGGCGGAGGTCCAGCTAGGTGCCTAGCTTGGGGAGGGGAGGAGAAGCGAAAAGGCGACGGACGGGCGGGTGTTGTGGACATCCGGAAGAGAAGAACTTACCGGGAGACCGCAATGCTACCAGCCCTCACAGCCGGACGAACAGCACGGGAGAACATATTGTAAAGAAGCCGTACGGTCGGATGACCAACGATAAACAATCGTAGAGAGAGGGGGGTGGGGAGGGGAGGACGGAGGAGGAAGAGGTAAGAGAATCCTCGTAGGCTGGCGGTTGAGAAGTCGGTGGTTGAAGTTGGACTCCTGTTTCTGTTCTTCCGACAGCCGGGCAGCACGGGACCCAACTGCGCTAGTCCCAATCGGGCAGCCTGGTGATGCTGGCGGGTGGTCCGGGCGGCCGCAGCGACCAGCCGCGCAGCCTAGGCCGGTTCGGGAGCTCATGGTCAGGTGACCGGGCTGCGCGCGGGCTTACGTCGGCTGAGTCAGACGTGCCACTCAGGCTTGCAGGCAGCGAGGCCGGAATCGAATCGTCATAATCTCCAGACCATGGAGCCTTGGCACCTCAGGCTGCCAGCCTCCTCGCACGGCGAGTGGCTGACGGTCCGGAGAAACATGATGATCGCCTCAGGCCCCAAAAGACGGCCTCGTTTTCCATTCCATTCCTTCTCTTCTTCTCTTTCTCTCTCCCTCTCTCTTTTCCCTCTTGTCATCTCTCTCTCTCTTTCTCTCTCTCTCCCCTGTCACCTTCCCCTTCCTCTTCTCCTCGCGCCGCTCCTTCACCTAGGCCCGTTTTACGCGAGTGCTTGTTTTCTCCTGACTTTTCCCTCTCGGTCCATGTCTTTCTCTCCCTTTTGACGCTTCTCTCTTCTCCCAGCCTTCTCATTGGCCAGGCCGCCATTGCTTTCATCGATCCCTCAAGCGCCAGCTCCGGCCTGCAGACTCGCCCGCGCTCTCTCGTGTTTTCGCGCCTCGCCACCCCGGTCTTTCCTGCCATCCTTCCCTACGGGCCAACGCGCTCTCGATCTCAATCGCCGGAGAATCATGAGTTCGTCGGAAGACGATACCCCGCTTGTGAGAGCCAACGGGCGCCATTCCGGTGAGTTCTCTCTCTTCCGCCCTCTCCTGGCTTTCTTTCACACCTCATTGATCCTTCACTTCCTTTCACCTTTCCCCTTAGCTGCGGATCAATCGCCCATTTGCGCTTCAACCCACTTCATTTCTCATGAATGCGATGAGTCTTACACCTTTCCTTGATATTTTAGGCACCCGGACGGATCCGAAAATGCGCAGAGCGACGCAAACGAATGGCCATGTTGACCCTGGAGTCTCAATCCGCTTTGGCCCGGTCAAGGCCAATAATGATGTTGTTATGGAGGACGCGGGAGCGGAAGCCGACGACGCCGCGGCCCCCAAGAGGAAGTCGCGCGCCAGCATCGGTCAAAGAAAGTCTTACGTCGAACCTGAAAGCAGTGAGGAGGATGATCAGCCCTTGGTACGCCAATCACCTTCACGCCAGTTCCTTCGTTCCCCCCAATCTTGCGACGCTATTGCTGTCGCTGTTCGTTTCAGCGGCTGACTGGTCGACAGAGCAAGCGACGTCGCACATCCGTGAAGCATGAGGACCCGGAAACGGATGACGATGTTCCTTTAGCGCTGAATGGAAGAAAGCTCCCCAAGGCTTCGGAGACCGCTATCGGTGAAGATTCCGATTCCGATGTGCCCATTGAAAGAAAGCTTGCCTCTCAAAAGAGAAAGATCCAACAGAAGGCCGAAAAGGAGGCGAAAGTGAGCCGCAAACAAGATACCGCGAAAGCCACAAAGCCCGCAGCGACCAAGAGACAGGCAAATGGCATCAAGAAAGAGCCTGAAGACAAGCTTTCCACCGTCAAAAGAACACCGAAACAAACCAAGGCCACGGAGAAGGCTGCGTTGCCCTCACATGTGAAGAGGGCCGCTTCTAGTGGCAAGTCGACCCCTGTCAAGAAAGAGGAAAGTGAGGAAGCCGAGGATGGCGAGGAAGAAGAGTACAGATGGTGGGAAGACCCGACTAAGGGCGACGGCACGATCAAGTGGACGACCCTTGAACACAACGGCGTCGTTTTCCCTCCTCCATACGAGCCACTTCCGAAGAATGTTAAGATGAAATATGACGGTGTCCCCGTCACTCTCCATCCCGATGCTGAAGAGGTGGCCGGGTTCTTCGGCGGCATGCTGAATGCGACCCAGCACGTTGAGAATCCCACGTTCCAAAAGAATTTCTTCATGGATTTTCGCGACATCCTCAAGAAGACCGGTGGCGCTACCGATTCCAAGGGCAACAAAGTTGATATCAAGGACTTCCACAAATGCGACTTCCAGCCGATCTTTGCCTTCTATGACATGCAACGTCAAGAGAAGAAGGCTCTGCCTCAGGCTGAAAAGAAGCGTCTGAAGGCGGAGAAGGATGAGCAGGAGGCTCCTTTCATGTACTGTATGTGGGATGGACGCAAGCAGAAAGTTGGCAACTTCCGGGTCGAACCGCCTGCCCTTTTCCGGGGCCGTGGTGAGCACCCTAAGACGGGTCGCGTGAAGTCTCGAGTTCAACCGGAGCAGATCACCATCAACATCGGCAAGGATGCGCCTGTTCCGCCGCCCCCGGAGGGCCACCAGTGGAAGGAGGTCAAACATGATCAAGAAGGTACATGGCTTGCCATGTGGCAGGAGAACATCAATGGTAACTACAAGTATGTTATGCTCGCAGCCAATTCCGATGTCAAGGGCCAGAGTGACTACAAGAAGTTCGAGAAAGCTCGTGAACTGAAGCACCACATCGATCGAATCCGCAAGGATTACCAGAAGAATCTCAAGCACGAGCTCATGGTCGAGAGACAAAAAGCCACTGCAGTCTACTTGATTGATCAGTTTGCGTTGCGTGCTGGTAACGAGAAAGGTGAAGATGAAGCCGAGACAGTGGGATGTTGCTCTCTCAAGTATGAGAACGTCACCCTTAAGCCCCCAAACAAGGTCGTCTTCGATTTCTTGGGTAAGGACAGTATTCGCTTCTATGATGAAGTCGAAGTCGATACACAGGTCTTCAAGAACTTGAAGATCTTCAAGAAGGCTCCCAAGAAAGAGGGTGACGAGATCTTCGATCGATTGACGGTACGTACCTTGACTGGCGCAGCTGCGTCCCCGTGCTAATCCTCCCTAGACATCCGCTCTCAACAAGCACTTGTCAGCCTACATGCAGGGATTGACTGCGAAGGTGTTCCGTACCTATAACGCTTCTCACACCATGTCGACGCTGCTTAAGGAGATGAAGGCCGAGGGTAACATTGCGGAGAAGGTCAAGGCCTACAATGATGCCAACCGTAGAGTTGCCATTCTCTGTAACCACAAACGTACTGTCGCTGCATCCCATGCTGGCCAGATGGAGAAAATGAGTGAACGGGTAAGTTCTCGTGGGACGCACAGCTTGATCGTCTCGCTAATATCTGTTCAGATCAAGGGTCTTCGCTATCAGAAATGGCGCCTAAAGCAGCAGATGCTTGATCTTGATTCTAGTCTGAAGAAGAAGAAAGGCGCCAAGTACTTTGAAATGGACGAGGATATGGATCTTGACTGGGTGAAGGAGCACCAGACTTTCCTTCTGGAAGAGCAGCGCCAGAAGATCCAGAAGAAGTTCGAAAAGGACAATGAGAAGCTTGCTGCCGAAGGCGAGAAGGAGATGAAAGCCGGCGAGCTTGAGACTCGTCTTCAGGCCGTGAAAGATATGGAGAAGAAGTTCAATAAGGAAAACAAGACCGGCAAGGTGGAAGCCGAAGGCAAAGGCCCGACTGTCAGTCGAATCGAGGCCGCGATCACCAAGCTTGAGCAGCGCATTGAAACCATGGAGCTCCAAGCTCAAGATAAAGAAGAAAACAAGGAGGTCGCCCTGGGAACGTCGAAGATTGTGAGTTCATGTCTCCTTCCTCACTACTGGTTACCGGTCAACTAACTCTCTGCAGAACTACATTGATCCCCGTCTCACGGTTGTGTTCAGCAAGAAATTTGATGTTCCCATTGAGAAATTCTTCTCCAAGTCTCTCCGGGAGAAGTTCGAATGGGCCATCAAGTCCGTCGACGAAGAGTGGGAATTTTAATTCCCTCTGCAGTGGCACTATGATCCTGTCTGGCCCTCGAGCCTGACTTCTGATGCTGTGTATTTTTGGCTTATTTTCTACGCTATATCTTCTTTTGTTTACAACGGTGGGTAAACGGATTGTTTGTGCATTTTGCATTTTGGAGCCTTTTTTTTTCTCCTGTTTCTTTCCTTCCGCCTTTCTCTTCCAAAAGCTACGCTTGCTCTTTCATCGCTGAATGCCCTGTTTCACGTGGACACGATGAACATGCAAGGGGTCATCGACCCATCACCAGTTTGCTTGCCTATCTCCGGTCTTGGTTTTCGCCACGCCTTCCTTGGATCCTTCCTGCCTGATCCAAGACCAGGTCCCATTGGCCTCGCAGATGAAGACAAGAAAAACATTTTCAAAAGAGAGAAAAAAAAACAGACATAAACCAACGAAAGAAAAGAGACACCTTCAAACCTATAAATCACTATTATATACATCTCTGCAGTCAAGACATCTGAATCCAAGTCGAATCTATATAAGATCTATACATAGCTTGCTTAGGAACTGAAATGCTTGCATTTTGCAATATCACAACCCAAACGATGCAATCCACATCATGTAGTACTAGGTTCTTTGTGATGGTATTCCGCTGGATCGTAGTTCACAGATACAGTTAATCAGAGAGATAAGACAAGTAGTTGTACTACCATGACATGGATGCTCGTACTCATTAGCACGAGATGAAACCCTATGGTCAGAGCCAGATGAAAGTTGTAAATGTATTGAGAAGATAGGAGTAGTAGACACGCTCAACAATCTGAAGGCGCTAGCCTCACGATATAAGATTCAGCTCTAACCGAGAAAGCGAAGTGGGATAATACCATGCTTATAAAACACATCAAGAGTTCAGTCATGCCTCGTCGATGCAAAAGTAACGGTACAAAAAGGGAGGCTGGAAGAAGGTAAAGAGGTAAAGTGGAAAAGAAAGTATCAATCCATACGCAAGCGAGTCAAGTAGGATTATGTATAGTCAACATCAAGGAAAAGGCTCAACCTATCCATATGCAGTGCAGAATTCAAGTAGTCTAGTGTGCATGATGTTCATCATCAGAAGGACGCACCATTTAACCCCAGCCAGCGACAGAAGAATGTGAAACGCAAGAAGGATATAGAACATACCAGTTGCTCAAGAATAGAAACCCAGACCCAAACAGAACATTACAGATTACATGCAAAACGGTCCGTGGTATACAACATGTGAACTTGAGATGAGTGGATGCCGATGCGACAGGTCTATGTGCTTTTGCCAGAAGGTCAGGTCGAATCGGTGTATTCTGATGGAACTCCGTAATCATGCACGGTGGACGTATAACGGCTTTCGTATGTCGTCAGCCCCGCGGCTGTTATACATGTGGAGGCCAGATCGAGAAGATCGAAGCGAAATATCATGTGTAGGTCGTCTATGGCCACCAGCCCATTCGCTTGTAGCTGTCCACCATGGCCCGTACGGCATCAGCATCGAACCGCTCTCGGGTAGGCTTCCACCCAACGGTCTTCTCAAATAGCGTGCCATCTAGAGACATATCTTGATCCTTGATCACGTCCTTCTCCAGGAATGGGCTAATGGGTCCGGGTCGTTCGATCTTTTTCTCTTCGATCAAATCGGCCCAGCCCTGTAAGCACTCCTCGTTCATGTCGTCCACAACATCGTCGAGGTTCAATTTTGCCAACTGGGAAGCTAGAGAGCCCAAAAAGTCACACTTTAGCCCAAATACTTCAGACAAGGCTTGTGCGATATGCTCCTGACGAGTATCGCCATGGTCGACCACGTTGAAAGCAATAGGAGCGGATCCGTCCGTCGGGGCGCTGGCCCTCCATTCAGCGGCCTGCCACAAAGCGCTGGCCGCGTCCTTGACGTAAACGGTGTTGATCTTCAGGTCCTTGGTGTATAGCAACTCCAAATCCTTCTGCATATCCAGGTGAACACGAGCCAGGCAGATACCCATGGCGAAGTAGCCCGAATCGTATTCTCCGTAAACGTGGGGCAGACGTATCAAGCAGTAGTTGAGACCCGGGATCTTCTGCAGCTCCTCGCTGGCCTTCATCTTCCACTTCGCCAGCTTGTGCCATGGCTGCAGTTTGTCACCTTCCTTGCGCGGACTCGAGCCACTTTTGTAGACATGAGCGGTCGAGCACTCGACGAAGGAGCGGATGCCTCGCCGGGCGGCTTCACGACCCAGGGCGACAGTGAGGGCGTAACTGCGGACTTCGTAGACATCATCGGGTTGCGAATGCCTCGTTTCACCTCCGCAGTTGATCACATAGTCAAATTGTTCGCCATTGGCACGGTCGAAGATACGAGGGAAGTGCTCTAGAAATCCACCCAACGAAGGTCAGCTATCAGTGCTGTGGTCACCTAGAAACAGACTCTCCGCAACTCACGTTCACGACTGGCATCAGCCTGGACGAATTTGTCTTTTGAGCAAGCTTCCTGGAACTCAGGGGCCAGCCACGCCAGCTGGGGCAGAACCTTGTCGACTAGTCGGACCTCAGAGGCCAAGTTGTTTTCATGCAGATAGAGGGCGAGATGGCGACCGATAAACCCTACGACACACGGCGCCGTCCGTTAGCCATAATATTCTGGAAATGGGGACGGGTGCACAAGGGGGGAGGGAGGCGTACCTAAACCACCCACGATCAGGACGGCAGGCTTTTTGCTTTGGTCGTCGGCCATTGTGTAGAATGAAAATGAGACACGAGATGGGAGATGGGAATGCAGACAGGACCACCCTGTGGTACTTTCACTTTCGGAAGGCTTGATGTGAAATGCGGACTGCTGGCCGAGGAGACACCCCGCACCCGAGCGCGAGCAAAATCGAAGAATGCGGGGAGGAAAAGGGGGAGGGGAAGCAACGAGAGCGTCACCACACGTAAGGGACAGGGCGGGAGAGAGCCGGAAGGAGGGGAGGGATATCAGGGGAGGGGGGGAGTTGAGGTCGGAAGGTTGGTTGGTTTGAGTTAAATTCCACGGGGGGGGGTGGGAAAAGGAAGAGGGGAAAGAAGAGGGGGGAGAAGAAAAAGGAGGAGGTGGTGGTGAAGAGACGAGAAGAGGGAAGGAGCAAGGAACAGGATGAGGCAGGAGCGATCCTGGACTACCGGGATTCCACCCTTTATCAGAATCACCGCGAATCTCACGGCCTCATGAGCTATGGCGGCACTACTACAGTGTCCACTATCGTCCGCGCTGAGACAGGCACCTCCGCACTGGGCCAGCAGCTGATCAGACTGATGCTATTTATCTTCCTTCTCCGTTCTCACTTGTCTACGTCCCTGCATCGGAGCCCGGGAAGTTGCAGGATGGCTACTATGCCGGACTCAGGACCTCTACGAATCTACCGAGTTCCGGGTTCCCCTCCCCCCCTAGGTACATAGGCTCCCTCAGTGCTGCCCCATATCTCCCCCATCCATTCCATACTTCCTGATCATCCTCATCTCCTGGTATTCCGGAGTTTATCACTCTTGCCGCGGGTGACGCTGAATTCTCGCCAACCGCATCCCGAACGAACTCCGCTAGCGCCGCGTCTAGAAATTTCGCCGGCTCGGTGGATGTTCCCGCTGGGTTTTCCCTCGTACAGTAGTGGGCAGTTAAGACTTGTCGACCAAGGTCGACAAATTAATTCCTCATCCCTCCCCTGCCAAGCACGCGTTGTGGGACGCTTTCCGTTCTTCAGGGACACCGTCCGATCATAGTCCCGCGTCTAAGTGGGTAGCCACTGGCCTAAGAGGGCAAGGGGAATAGCTGCAAAATTGATGCTGGATCCGTTGGGAAACGAAGATGGAACAGGGACGGGAGCAATGGAAAGAAAGCAGACGATCGCTCGCCACAGGCAAGCGATATATCATGACGAGATGACCAGAAGAAGCCGCGAGATCCCGTGTGCTTGAAACCGCCCAAGCAGGTGTGATCACCGACAGGGAATAATCGAATGATCTGCGTCTCATATTACGAGTCAGGGCTGGTGGGGGCCTTTTAAGATTATTATTTGATGATTCTTGTGCGGCGGACAGAGTGCAGTTGGTTCCTTTGAGTTTGCGCATAGCTTCGGCATTTGACCTCTGCACGTATCACCATCTGCAAGTGCTCGGGTGAAGCAGAGCATCGACCGTCTATCTCCTCTCTAGCATCGACCAGTCCTTATTCCCGTCAGTGACAAGCCGCTGGGCCAAAGACCAAGCAGACGCTATCGACTCTGCGTCCACTTCCAGGTTGGCGGGCCTCGTACATAGTGGGCGAGCGATTCCAAATGCGCTCGTCTCCTCATAGTCTGGATGGAAGATGGGCCTGCCCCATATCCTGCCCAATCCAGACAGCTAAGCTGTGGTATTCTTCTCAACATCGATAACGGTGCCAATAATGATGCTGAGAATGACGCTACCGCCATCATGATTCTACCTGTCTTGATAAACAGCCTAAGCTAAGCCATCAGTGATGCTACACGGTTTACGTACTCCCTACTCCCCCCCAAAAAGAAAGCAAGAAAGATCGGAGATCTCTCGGGATTTGCCAGAAAAAAAAATAAAAAGAAAAATAGAAAGGAAAAATTGTCCAAACCCTACCGTTTATTCTCCGACTTTTTTTTTCTTTCCCCAGGCAAAGAGGTCAGGTACCATGGGACCGTGGCCGATCATCCAGCCCGTGGTTCGTGCTGGAAGTCTGGCCGAACTGGAACTGGCTTAGCTATCCGACTATCATGCAGCTAACGAGTAGCTGGTATTCCAATGGTTCATCACTTTCGTACTTTTGTAAATGTGTAGATAAGTTCATCCATGATTTTCGACCATCTACTTCCTGATCAGGCGATATCTGTCCTCAAATAACCCATCTTGACGCCTTTCATTAAACCAAGTGACAAGAAA
>KV907497.1:1259532-1371835 GCA_001990825.1 Aspergillus carbonarius ITEM 5010
CCCCCCCCCCCCCCCCCCCCCCCCCTCCTCCTCCCTCCTCCTCCAAAGAAAACCCTAGTATGCGCCGTCATGCGATGGCCGCCATGGGCTTCCAAATCGCAAGCCTCGGACCAACAACCACCATCACCCCCCAACAATGACCCCCACCATTCCTCCTCCTCCTCCTCCCTCGACTGGCACGCCTTCACCGAACCCCGAACCCTCCTCGCAACCCTAATCCTCACAACCGGTATCCTCAGCACCCTTCACTTCCACAAACACTACCTCCGACGAATCCCCACCGCCGTCGACATCTCGCCCTCCTATCTCCGTCGCAGAAGTATCCTCGGCCAGGTAACGAGTGTCGGCGACGGGGATAACTTCCGTATTTATCATACTCCGGGTGGAAGACTCGCAGGTTGGGGTTGGTTACCGTGGAAGAAGGTCCCGACGTCGAAGAAGGAATTGAGAGATAAGACTGTTGGTTTTCTCCTTTCCTTTCCCCCTTTTCACTTACTCGTCATCTGGGTTGTGTTGTATGGAGTACTGATTGTGATTGTTATTATGGTATAGATTCATATTCGCCTCGCTGGAATCGACGCCCCGGAATTATCGCACTTTGGACGACCGGCGCAACCGTTCGGCAAGGAAGCGCATGAGTGGTTGACGGGGTATTTGATGAATCGGCGGATACGGGCGTACGTGCATCGGCAGGACCAGTACCAGCGGGTTGTGGCGACGGTGGTTGTGCGACGGGCGCTGGACTTTCCTATTCCGTTTCGGAGGCGTGATGTGTCATTTGAGATGTTGAGAAGGGGGTTGGCGACGGTGTATGAGGCGAAGTTTGGCGCGGAGTTTGGGGGCGCGGCTACGGAGAGGAAATATCGGGGGGCGGAGTGGTGGGCTAAGGCTAAGGGGACGGGGTTGTGGAAGGGGTATCGAAAAAAGGATGGGAAGTGGGAGAGTCCGAGGGAGTATAAGACCCGGATGGGGTTGGAGGATCTGGGGAATGTAGAGGGGGAGGGGAAGAAGTAGAAGGTCGTTGATGATATTGTTGTTGTTTGTCCACTGGGCGTTTGCTGTTTTGGTATGATGATACGATTGATAGATATCCCCCATCGTTATGATTTTTTGCCATGACATGTGATGAATGAATGTCTGATCATTCGCCTTCGGTGGCACATCATTAACATCGTTAGACTGATCATTAGGTATATCTCGTCCACGAAAGATGCTAGCTGTCTCGGGGTAAGTAATGGCAGAAAAAACACTGCCTCCGTCTGCAGCCCTTCTAGGACTGCAGGAATGCGACGCCAACAAACAGAAAAGGCCAGAATAGAACTGATATATAGTACAAGAAGGTATCCGGGGCCGGTAGAAATCAAGTGCAGGTACTCTAGCAGAACTGGCGCTCAATTTCTGAAAACAGCTTTGGGCTGATCTCGTCGCTCGTGTCGCCCTCCACGCGCCACAGGCAGCCCTTGCGCTGGTAATGTTCCAACAATGCCTTGCTCGTTTCTTCGAACTTGTTCAGCCGCTGCTTCCAGGTGTCAATCGAGTCATCATCTCGCTGAGTCAGAGGCTCTCCAGTGATGTCGTCCTTGCCAGGGACTTTAGGCGCATTGAAATCGGTGTTGTATACCCTCCCAGATGGCTCGTGTACCCAGCGCGACGCGATCCGAGAGAGAATGACCGAAGGAGGTGTAACAAGGTGAACGACGAAGTTTACCGGGACAATGGTTTCCAAGTTCGAGGCCTGCGTGGCCGTGCGCGGAAAGCCGTCTAGGATAAAGGATGCGGAGGGAGTTATCGATGAGGTCGGCGCTGCTGAAAGCCAGCCTCGGGACTTGAGTTCGGAGGATATGAGATCGAGGATCATCGAGTCGGGGACAAGGTTGCCGGACTGCATGGCGGCCTCTGCTTTGAGACCTATACGCGGAAACCGTTAGACTCTAATCTTCGATCCCGAGCAGTCGGGCTAGGGTCACTTACCTAAAGGAGTTTTGTTCCGGACATTTTCTCGCAGAAGGTCACCGGAACTTATGGACGCAAGCTCTGGAAATCTGGTGAGAAGTCGCTCTGTTTGCGTGCCCTTGCCAACACCAGGAGCACCAATGAGGATAATCCGGGCTGCCTTTTTGAGCTGCCTGATCGTGACCGTCATTTCGCGCGTTCCTCGTTCAGCTGTCTATCGTGATAGGAATCTCTAAATTGGAGGTAGTTGGTGTTCCGGGGTAGGCGGGTCGTCAGATGGTTGACGGTAGGGTAAAAGCAGGGTAGGAAGCGCGGGAAGATGGCGGACACGTTATATTATCGCCATTGTGACTAGGAGTACATTGTGAGGGAGCAGAAAGAGAATTAGCAACGAGTAAGACAGTATTCGGGCGCAGCTTATCGGACCCGATCGGTGCTCAGCTGATACATCGACAAATAATCTCAGGCCGGGGAAAGCAGGCGCTTCCGTGGGGTTTGTAGATGGCTGCCCGTTTAGGAAATCGGTGAGCGGAGACCGGAGACTTTCCCGAAGCTGCAAAGTTGATCCATGGCTTCTCCGACAATGAGTCCACGCCCATTGGATCCCTGCTCTCGGATTTAATATCTAGCAGACACCCGACTGATTACCATCAGGCAAAGCTTCAATATCCTCCTCCATCTCGGCTACTACCTTTGTCCCAGGGACAGAGGACAATCTTATGAATAAAAGGCATTCATCATGGATGACTTCCCTATATCGGTTTACTGTGTTGAGCGTAGGTCTAGTAAGAGAAAATGCCTACGTTTTCAAGCAGGAAGCCTCTGGTTGATCGTTTGATGGACTCGTAGTGAAGAACAAGCAATAAGTATTTATTTCACTGAGCATTGAAGTGGCCGAGTGCTTCATTCTGCCAGAAGTCTCCTGCTCAGGTGCAGTGTTGACACCTTAATGGAGCTGCTCATTAAATTATACACCACGTGACCGTGGCGCGTGTTGGCCGCGTCTCGCGTCGTCGCGCGATAGCCATCCAAGAGGGAACTCAACTCGGTCAGATCAAACAACAAGATCTCGATAGTGTCAACCTCGCTGTTGCAAAGCAAGATGATCCGACAAGACTTCCGCAGGATTGACCCAAAGAGAAGGGCTACCCTCGACCACAAAAAGAAACAATTCGCGGCACCGGTCTTCAAGCAACAGGACTATCCGCATCGCTTAAACTTCTATGAAATTCCTCCGACCGAGGAGATCACCCTCGAACAGTTTGAACAATGGGCTATTGATCGACTGAAAGGTCTCTGAATTCTCAGCCTGACTCCAACATATTGGCTGACAATTTTGAACAGTCTTGGCTGAAATTGAAGCTTGCTCTTATCGAAACAAATCCCCCGCGGAGACAGAAGCGCATATTACACCTCACCTTCAGAAATACCTCCCCCTTTCCTCTAATACATCCTCCTCCAACGGTGCGGCCGACCAGAGATTAAAAAATGAACGCCAGAAAGATCATTACTCCCACTTCATCCTTCGCCTGGCGTTCTCAGCCACCGAGGAACTCCGCAGGCGGTTCGTGAGAGCAGAAACTATGCTTTTCAGGTTCCGCTTCCAACGAGACGACACCAGAGAACGACGCGCCTTCATTGACAGCCTGAATCTTGACTGGGAGCCGGTCGAAGATGAAGAGAAACAGAGACTCTCGGAGCAATTACTCGGCGCCACTCCGGGTCTCCGCCGCCTTGATGATGAGACCTGGTACAAGGTGGACTGGGAGAAGGTCCCGGAGTTGGTCGAGAGACGAGCGGTTTTCCTGTCTAAGGGAAAGGCATACGTACCAGGTAGAGAGCAACTGAGCATGATCATAGCAGAGTTCACAGCTCGATTGGAGCGGGCTCTTGAGGTATGACACAGACCATTGTTGTAGACTATTCTATGGTACTGACGGCTGCCAGCTTACGAGTCGGGCCTTACCACGATTGGATGAAGACGATCGCCTCACCCCAATTCTCAATCACCTCTCGAAGAACTTTGGAAGTGCCGAGTCGGTGTACACAGAGAACGAGGGATTCGTTGATGGCGCACCGATCACGGCGAACAACATTGACCGGCTATCTCAAAATTTCCCACTGTGCATGCGCAGTCTTCACATGAACCTGCGTAAGAATCATCACCTGAAGCACTACGGACGATTGCAATATACGCTTTTCCTCAAAGGAATCGGCCTGTCACTTGAGGAATGTATCGTTTTCTGGCGCCAGGGCTTCAAGGGCTTCACGGACGACGAGTTCAACTCGCGATACAAGTACAACATTCGCCACGCGTATGGCGATGTGGGCGGTGATCAAAACCGCAGAGGCCGCGGATACCCCCCCTACTCGTGCCAGAAGATTTTGAACGATTCGAATCCGGGAGTCGGGCAGACCCATGGATGCCCGTACCGCCACTTCTCTATTGACAACTTGATCGGTCTTCTTCAGTCCACCGGCGTGAATGACAGGGATGTCCTACGCGGAGTGCGAGAGGATGTTGAGAAAATGCGGTTCCATATTGCTTGCAATCGGGTCTTCGAGTTCACCCACAAAGCAGATATCAAACGAGTCAAGGAGGATGGGACGTGGAACCAGACCGACCTCGACACCATTGTTCATCCCAACACCTACTTCAAGCGCAGCTATCTTTTGAAGCAAATGGGGAAGGCACCGAAGAATACCTAACGTCATGGTGATAGGTCCACGAAGCCACGTTCCTTTTGCATTTGGTTGTCGGTTTGCGGAGATTCCACCACGCGGGCGTTTCGGGTCAGGCTTTTGGAAACGGGAGGACAACATGGTCCTGGTTCTTAAGTAGATATTTATGTAAATTGAGAGTATGAATCTCTCCAAAGGGACCAATTCGAGGATTACTTCATTCAAGTCTTTGATTACAACGATACAATTGCAGCGGGGTGAGAAGGGTATGTAACCTCTGCTGATTCCCAGATTATCCGAAAGGAACAAAACGTCCTCTCAAAGCCAGGTGCCCAGCAACGGGTCGGAGTAACTCTTCGCTCGACACTTCAGACAAGTTCACCAACAGGGTGGATGGAAGCTGCCTTTAAAAAGGTAAGGAGTCGGCGTGTGAAGAATATTTAAGAAAGAAAAGAAAAACCCAGTGTGGTGGAGGGGGAAGGCCCGGTATTTAAAGGGCACTAGCGCTGTGTACGGCCGCCCGCAGCGACCGGTTATGCTGCAACCTGGCCTTATGGCAACCAGTGCCGCTTCACACAACAGTCTCCTGATCCCCGCATAGTCTCCGGACAACAGCTGTTGGCGTTGTCCTTTTTGTGACTGGGTTGTGCTATAGGAGGGTCCTCCTGTGACCAGTCTGTGTTGTTTTATTCTGTTCTTTCTGGCCTCATTCTTGCCCCGTTAGACGTCCCCTCATTGTCTCCCAGTGACGGAACCCCGTTCCCCAGGCCGCCAACATGGACTACGAAGCGTTGAAGGACCAATGGAGCGAAGTTGAGGATCGCGATGGAATCAGACTCAGCTGGAATACCTTCCCAAGCTCTCGCATGGTTCGTCTGGGAACTTGACACCTGCCCGGTTTTAACTAACTTATCCACAGGAAGCATCCCGCCTTGTGGTTCCCATCGGTGCCGTATACACGCCTCTCAAGGAGAAGTCCGACTCTCCGTTGCTACAATATGAGCCGGTCACCTGCAAGGCGCCTTGTCGGGCGGTCTTGAACCCCTACGCGTATGGCCCTCAGCCTCTCAAAGGCATCACGGCACGAATGACTGTTTAGCTGACATCACATAGCAACGTTGACGTTCGGGCCCGGATCTGGATCTGCCCCTTCTGCCTTATGCGCAACCCCCTTCCCCCTCATTACAAGGATATTACGGAGAGCACAATACCCCCAGAGCTTCACCCGATGAGCACGACGATCGAGTATCAATTGGCACGCCCCGCTCCTGCTCCCCCTATCTTTGTCTATGTCGTCGACACCTGCCAGGACGATGATAGTCTGAAGGCCCTGAAGGACTCGCTGATTATGAGTTTGTCGCTGCTGCCGGCGAATGCATTGGTTGGCCTGATCACATATGGTACAATGGTAGGAACACTCGGTTATCTGCTCTAGGGTTATTCGGATGGCTCATTGACTGGGAAATATAGGCACAAGTACACGAGCTTGGCTATACCGAGTGCGCCAAGTCGTATGTGTTCCGCGGCAGCAAGGAATACGCCGCAAAGCAAGTCCAGGAGATGCTTGGTCTCTCCTCTGGACTGCGTCCGAACGTGCCTCAGCAGCCCGCTCGTCCTCCCCTTGGCCCTGCAGCACGGTTCCTCCTCCCCGTTCAACAAGCCGAATTCCAGATCACGAATGTGCTCGAGCAGCTTCAGCGTGACCCGTGGCCCGTTGCGAACGACAAGCGCCCCCTCAGATGTACTGGCGCTGCCCTCAGCGTCGCTGTTGGTCTGCTTGAAACCTCCTTCCAGAATGCCGGTGGGCGCATTATGGTCTTCACCAGTGGTCCGGCCACCGAGGGTCCGGGCCATGTTGTCGGTCCTGAGCTGAAGGAGCCAATCCGCTCTCACCATGACATTGACCGCGACAACATCAAATACTACAAGAAGGCCGTGAAGGTGCGTATATTTATCTTTCAACAACTGCGCTTTGCTGATTGTGTGTTAGTTCTATGACACCATGGCTAAGCGCGCTGCCAACAACGGACACATCGTTGACGTCTTTGCCGGCTGTCTCGACCAAGTGGGTATGCTGGAGATGAAGAACCTTGCCAACTACACAGGTGGCCACATACTTCTCACAGACAGTTTTACCTCGTCACAATTCAAGCAGTCCTTCGTCAGAATATTTGACAAGGATGTCAACGATAATTTGCTCATGGGCTTCAACGCATCTCTTGAGGTGCTGACTACCAAGGAGCTCAAGGTCACCGGTCTTATCGGTCACGCGGTTTCCTTGAACAAGAAGTCGAGCTCTGTCGGTGAGACGGAGTGTGGTATCGGCAACACTTGCGCCTGGAAGATGTGCGGGATTGATCCTGCCTCGAGCTACGGTATCTACTTCGAGATCGCCAACCAAGGTGGACCTGCAGCAGTGCAACCTGGCCCTCAAAGAGGAATGATGCAATTCCTCACATACTACCAGCACTCATCCGGCCACTATCACCTTAGGGTCACGACCGTCGCACGGAACCTAAGTGGTCCAGCTGGCGACCCTACGCTGGCACAGTCTTTCGACCAGGAGGCGGCCGCTGTGTTAATGGCCCGCATCGCTGTGTTCAAGGCCGAAGTCGATGACGGCCCTGATGTGCTTAGATGGGTTGACCGGATGCTCATCCGACTCTGCTCCCGTTTCGCTGACTACCGGAAAGATGATCCGACATCATTCCGGTTGGAGAAGAACTTCACGCTTTACCCTCAGTTCATGTTCCATCTGCGCCGAAGCCAGTTCTTGCAGGTGTTTAACAACTCCCCCGATGAGACTGCTTTCTACCGGCATGTGCTTAACCACGAAGATGTTGGCGACTCCCTTGTCATGATTCAGCCAACTCTGGATTCATACTCCCTGGAACACGAAGGAAGTCAGCCTGTGCTCTTGGATTCGGCTTCCATCCAACCGGCTCATATCCTCCTCTTGGACACTTTCTTCCATATCCTCATCTTCCACGGTGAGACTATTGCCGAATGGAGAAAGGCCGGTTACCAGGAACAGGAGGGCTACGAAAACTTGAAGGCGCTCCTCGAGCAGCCGAAGGAAGACGCCAGGGTTCGTATACATGGAAGTTTAGGCTTGCTGAATATATGCTGACCAGTTATCACAGGAACTGATTTCTGATCGATTCCCGCTGCCCCGTTTCATTGTTTGCGATGCGGGTGGCTCCCAAGCGCGTTTCCTTCTGTCGAAGTTGAACCCATCGACAACACACACGACAGGAGGATACGGCGGAGGTGTGACGTCGCAGACCATCTTCACCGATGATGTCTCGTTGCAGACTTTCATGGAACATCTCATGAAGTAAGTGACCAGTTAGCACCCAACGATGGAAGCACTTGCTAACCCGATTTCCCAGACTTGCTGTTTCCGGAACCAGCTAGATTTGACGAGGTAATGGCCACGACGAGAGCAAGGGGAGGTTTGCGTCGGTCCTCGGGTCGATTGTATCTTTAGCGGTTATTGATTTTTGTTCGTTACCCTGGAATATAGCAACTACCTAGATTCAACGATTGAATACAAGCAAAATGCCGTAATAATATAATGGATCCCCTTCACCTTCTCCGGCCGGAAGCCATACCGGCCCGTCATATCACGTGAGCTGGATGGGTTGAGCCCTATCGGACTTACCGTTCTGGGGTCTCGCTTAGCTCAGGCGCGGGCGGCAGCTAAATATCCTTCGGCCGTGACAGCTTTTTTCTTTCCTTCCTCGTACTATCCACCCCGACAACTTCCAAGGACGATTGACGACCTTTCGCACTCGCCATGCGTAAGTATCATCTCCTTGGTGAAAGCGATATGGCGGACTAACATGTAACCCATTGGGCAGCTCCCAAGTTCGACCCCAATGAGGTGAAGATCATGTAAGTTGACATCCCAGAATGAGTCGCGCAAATTTCCTTTTCGCGCAGCGGCTAACAATTTCATAGCCACCTGAGAGTGACTGGTGGTGAGGTCGGTGCCCAGTCCGCTCTGGCCCCCAAGATTGGTCCTCTCGGTCTGTCCCCCAAGAAGATCGGTGAAGATATTGCCAAGAACACTGGTGACTGGGTAAGGACATCCAAGTACAGACAATGAGCGATAGAGCACTAACGGTTCATCTTCGCTGCTATAGAAAGGTCTCCGTGTGACTGTTCGTCTCACCATCCAGAACCGTCAGGCTGCGGTCTCCGTTGTGCCCTCCGCCTCTTCCCTGGTCATCAAGGCCCTCAAGGAGCCTCCCCGTGACCGCAAGAAGGAGAAGAACATCAAGCACAACAAGTCCGTCTCTCTCGACGAGATCGTTGAGATCGCTCGCCAGATGCGCCACCGTTCTCTCGCCAAGGAGCTCAAGGGTACCGTCCTTGAGATCCTCGGTACCGCTTTCTCCGTCGGTTGCCAGGTCGATGGCCGCAGCCCCAAGGATGTCTCTGACGACATCAAGGCCGGCGAGATCGATGGTATGTGATATTCCGGTGTTTATATCATGTTTAGTGCTAACTGTTCTTTAGTCCCCTCCGAGTAAATGGTGATCAAGATTCCCGGCGGTCGTGATTATATACCGACATGCTAGTTACAGAATATGATCATTGTTCTCTCGAACCAAACCTGTTTTACGAGTCATGACTTTTAGGATTCCCACTTGTGTTCATTTGAAATGTGATAAGTGTTTTCACTCGACTCTGTTGAGATTGCCCTCCCCTCCGTCTCCCATGGTTCACTTGCGGCCCTATGCAAGCTGGATTGTGTCGAGTTCCGAATTCAGATGACCTTTGCAACACTCTGGCCCTTACCGTCGTTTCCCGCCTTCGGGCCTGGATTCGAATATCATACCACGTGGTATAGGCTTATTTTAAGCAAAGAAGAGCAAACCGACCCGCTACTCACCGCGGTATTCTTGAGGGGAGCCTCGTGCTTCTTTCTGTGGATACCATGGTCCATTTAACGGTCAACACCATAAAATCTACCAGACCTCCTGGTCTGGCCTCTCGTAGACCATTTTCAATTGAACAATGCATTATCCTTCTTGGCAATTTTGCTTTCTTGCCTACGCCCAGCCTCCGTATATTCTACTTTGTGTAACCCTCTTGGATCCCAGAATGCAGTCAATTATGTTCATGCGATCGTCACCTGGATCAGCTTGTTGACTTGCTAGACCTTGGTTGTCGAGGGCCTGAAGAATGAAAACGAGATGAATCTTGCCAAGCAGGCCGGAATCCGATGGGGCGGCGACACGGACACACCGAAGAATCCACGCGTCCCCACCGGGTACTGGGATGGTGGCCCTTTGGCGTTCCTGATACGCGCCCGGCTGCAGGAGCCTCTTAACGAATCCCGGGTCGACCGTACCGTACCGTAGGCAGACGAGGAATGTGGCATGGGGCGAGTGATGGATCTCAGGGCATCGGGATTCGGGATGCAGGTGTCGTGATAGGCACAGGCAGGCGCACCCACCGACATGCATCTTGTCCGTCCATCACTTACATGGCTCGTGACTCACCCCGTCGGCTGAGTCAGCCCTGCCAGGTCAGGCCTGCCAGGCCGATCTCAGGCCAGCTCATCCATCTGCTCCAGTGAAACATGGCTGGCTTGCGACAGGGAGATATCCTCCGGGTGTCTCGCCATACGACGGCAGAGCCTGATGGAAATACGACTGACGGCCATCGGTGATGCATTGTGCCATGATTAGTATCCCGATTGTCCACGATTATTTCCCACCCCCCTCCTCCCCTTCCCCTCTCTCCTCCGAACGGAGAGAACCCCCCCTTCCCCTCTCCTCTAAGCGCCTGCAAGTGGAGAGCCAGCGCGCAGCAAAGTTTGCCGATCCTCCTCGCCAGACCGCTCGTGACATGGTCGATGGATAATCATCGCCTACCGGGCGGCCCCATTCCCGCCGCCCTCGTTGATCCTGGTCCTACTTACTTGACTTCCTGGGCCTGCGACTGGTCTGGGCGGATAACACCGGACGGGGGGGATAATGAAATGGGGGTACCACGCAGGCTATGGCGGAAACTCACCCAGACTTACTGTAGCACTCACTTACTTTGTTGGGTGAAGGATGGCTGGATTCACCGGCCCTGAGTGGATGGATACGGGAGACGGGCTCTTGAAAGTTGAAACTGAGGTCGGTTTCATGGATCCTCCATTCCCAAGACCTAGATTTTGAGTAGGGCCGGGGAAATGAATTATGGGGTGGGAAATCTTGGACGGGAAGGGGGGGTGGTTTGAAGTATAAGTACGGAGTATAAATATTGTGATTGCCTGATGCATGAGATTGAAGACAGTAGGGAGGGATTGTCATGCTAGTACTCAGTATATAGAAGTATGGCTGTGCAGGAGGTTGTTTGGTAAACTTTGATGGGAAATTCGTATTGGTCGACGGGAATTAGGCACACCGGATTAAAGCTCGAAAGTTAGAAGCCGCTGGTGATATGGGAAGGCGACCTATCAAAGTCCTCACCAAAGGGAAGCGACAGTCACCACGTATAGCAGGATTATACAGCACTCCATCCGCATATGCCTGCGAGATGTGGCCGTCATCCAGACTCTTCACCTGATCCGAGGCGGCATGCGCTTTGCTTTTCAGCCTCTGGGGGCATTCAGGACTGCAGAAGTGATGTTGGCCTTGGATGGTCGCCAAGTGTCGGAGCCTCTATGTATTGGCTATGCAGATTTAGGAGACGCTATACAGTCACTACCAGGAGGATCCTTGATGGGTGGGGGGCTTCCGCTATTTATTCTATTAAGATTTTCCATTATGGAAACCTCCTGGGGCCCCTCCACATGAATCACTCTCTATTAATCGTTTGCGCGGTCGATATAATTAAATATCTATATCATCATCATCATCATTATTATTATTATTATTATTATAACTATTATGATAATAAGAAGGAAAAGGATGGTAATATCGATACTCCGTCCGGAGTAGTGAAATCGATATTGCATCGCCAATTTCTGAGGATTTAGCCAGTCCTTGACGGACTCCACTCGAACCCACCGAAAGTGCCAGATCGCCCATCCGCCCTCACCACCAAAAACCCTCCAGTGGCAGAGAGTCCAGTCCCCAACTCAAAAGGGCCCCCAAGGCCCAAGGCTTGACCACGGCGGGCGCCACCGCGACCGGGGGCCATGGCTGCTGGGCCACTGATGTTAGCCAGGCCTGGATTCACTCCTGCGCCCAGGTGGTTAGCGCCGGTCCATCCTGGCCGTTGGATCGTAGTAGTACCTTGGGGTGGGACTGGGATGTGATGGATGTTCGTGTTTCCCTTGTTTCGCGTTTTTGGGTGGAGGGAAAAGAGGTTCCTTGAGCTTTTGGCGGGTTGACGATGGCTACCTTGGATCGGTCGCATCTCTGTCTTGAGGGCGCCCCCTTCATTCAAGCCACCGCGTGTTATACTTTGACCCATTGTCCGAATGCCTGTATAGATCCTATCAACAGATTAGGAGTAAGTATATCAGCCTGGGGCCCTTCGCATAATGCGCGGAGTCCTTCGTAGGTACATATTTAATTAGTCACTTAAGTACATATAATTATTCTGTTGCCTTTTCTTGTCCTTTTTCTTTTTCTAAATTTCTATTTTCCTTTTCCTTTTCCCTTTCCTTTTCCTTTTCCTTTTCCTTTTCTTTTTCTTTTTCTTTTTCTCTTTTTTTCCTTTCCATCCCAAGCCACCACCACCACCAAGTAATCAACCTGGACGCCCCAAGCCCACCCGCGTCCCAACTCAGTAACCTCCCTCCCCCACTCCACCGAGGCCAGGCCAACGCCTATTGGCTCCACTCCCCTCAGGTTGCCCTCTCCCCACCCCAAAAAAGGAACCGCCCTAGAACGAAACGGGAGCTATAGGCTGCCGCCGCCCACTGCTTGCGTTTGGGAAGCTCCGCTCTGTCATGATGCGCGTCCCGCTTGATGGAGCCTTTGGGTCGTCGATGACTCTTTGTCTGCTACGTTAGTGACTTCGTATGGTTGAGCTTCAATTCCATACTTTTCCACTTCAATCGTTTTGCCTGCCGAATTTTTTTTTTAATTCCCCTCCCACTGGCGCATTCAATATTTTCCCCCCTTCATCATCTTGGCCGTCCATCCTTACCCCGGACTTCCCTTGTCTTTCTTTTTGTTGAATTTCCCCTGCCTCTCGCGCCCGGTCCTTGCCCCTGGTGAGTGCTGAGTGGTGACTTTGACCTCTCCGCCCGCCGTTGGATCTTCTCCGCTTCGAACAGCCCTGCCGTGCCTTGGATCTGAGGCATCGCCGTTGGAATACTTCAGCCCAATCAGGACTTTCTTTCTTCCCCGAGAAGGGAAGACAACCTCATCCAAGACAACAAAAAGGCAAAAGAAAGACAGACAGAAATTCTCTTTTACAGCAGAGATAGAAAAAAAAAAAAAAAAAAAAAAAAATCAAAGATTAAATCCCCCGAGACCAGTGGTGGTGATTATCATCAGCTACTAGTGGTGCCATGTTCAACCTTTCTCCTACACTATCGTTTCCCTGATTCGGATTTTGTCGGTCTTCACATCGGATCTGATTTGTTCTCCGGCCTCTCTTCTATCCTCTCAATTGATTCCTCTTCCCTACCTGCCACTGGCTTCATCCTGAACCCTCCCCATCCACTCTGCCCGCCTACAGACAGCCCGGCCGGTTACTCTCTTTTCTCCCCCTCCCCCCTCTTTCTTTCGCTCCCTCTCGCACCGAGTACAGCATTTCTGCCAAGCGCAGGATTGCCTAGTGGTTGATCGCGTCGTGCGGACACCTGCGTCAGTGTGGGCGCTCTAGCAAGCTGACTAGGGCTGTGTGGTTCTCTCAGTCTCGATCCCTTTCCCTCCCTTGCATCGCTTCTTCACCCACCTGTCTCTCACGCAGCAAATAGCGTTGTCGGAGCGGATCGCCTGCGTGTCTTTTTGATCTTCTGGAATCCAGCGGCTTCGTGAATGGTATCTTCGCCCCAGACTCAACCTCCACCTGGTTCCCTCCCTCCTCTCCTCTTCACCTCCGCGGCTCCTGCACTTGCGTCCTCTACCATTCTCGATCACAATCAGCGTTCATGTCGAGCCCGGGGAAACACGGTGGGGGCCTTCGCTGAGTGTCAACTGAGCCGGCTCATGCCCAGGATGAGGTGTAGGAAACGTTTCAAGGAGGATGCTTGTTGATTATCCAGCGAGTTTGATACTCTGTCGACCATACTGACTGATTTCGATCGTCCCGAACCGCTCCCCGACGAGAGCCCTGCATTTCCTATCCTTCTTGGTTACCCACATCGTCTATCGTCTTCGTTGCGGTCTCTCTTCCTCTCTCTCTCTCTCTCCACCCCTCCCTCTCTCTCTAACATAATTATTGTTAATCACGGCGACATAAACCCGGCGTGATCACCATCTGAGGTCAAGATGCTGCCCTCAGTAGCAGCGTTTCCACCCGTTCAACCGCATCATCACCTCAATTATCGTCTGGGTGCCGACACGACCCACGGACCTTACGACTCGAACACCTCATTCCTCACATCACTCCCTCGCAGTGACCTGAGCAAATCCTCATTTCAGTTGACCGCTCGATCCCGACTGCAATACCCCCATCCCATACAGCGTCTCGAGGCACACGATGCTACAGGCCTGGTGCCCAGTCTAAAGAGTGCTGGCGAACACGCATTACGGAGGAAAACGCCGAGCGGAACGTTGGCTGCCGGGTATGATGGCACGCCAGGGGATATCACCATCCAACCTCCGGCGAGCAAGCATATCTTAGTCTCGCCTATCGAATCGGGCCACTCGGTACCACCCCATACCGGTTTTCCAACAGAGACATGGCAACAAGTTGGTCTGGACCAGGCTTCAGCCGGGAAGCACCTGAATTTCCCGCCCGTATATCGAAACGACTCGAGCCGAGCTAATGCAGGCCCGGCTGAGATGGCTCAAGGAGTGAATGGGACCAGTTGGGTTCGCTCACTGAACTACGTGCCGGGGATGGACTCTATGTTGAACCAATCGCTGCCGATGCAGCCATCCCAGCAGCGTTTCTACTGGCACAATGGCGCCTATGTCCCTACGGTTCTTCCAGCGACCCTTCAACCATGTGTCGGCCCCACAGCATCGGCAGGGACAGGGCCATACGGTCCGTATTGGCCGGATGGAGTGTATATCCCGTATCGCCCAGCGGCATTTCGCGATGCTCGATTCAATTCACCCACCCCGTTTGCGAAAACAACCAACCCACCTGCGCTACAGTTCTTCGATGCTGGGCAGCAGCCCTTCAGTCGGGGTGCTATATCCTCAGGCAGCCACCCGGATCCGAGCCTGAGCTGGAACCAGGGCCCGGTTGGAATGCTCACTTCCGATGTGCCAATGAAGAACAACTTTCCCAGACGCCATTCGGACCAGAAGCCTGTTGATTTATCTATGGCCCATCGAATACTGCCGTACCACACGCGCCAACCCAATCTAAGCTCGGGATTTTCATCTCGTCCACAGGTCCCCGACAGCGGTCCATCCTGGTCCGGCCCTGCGAGCGCCCAAGGGGTCCAGCCCGGTTCTACAGCAACCCCGCCGGCAACGAACGCAGAATTCAAGGAGAAAGTGTTGACGTGGGCCCATAGTGTCTACGTCGATCTCCTTGCATCTATTCACCAGGCACGGCGGAATAGTATCTCGAATGCTGCTGCTGAGGGGCAAAGTCAACGGATTTTAAAGCCGAGCATTTATCCGAAACCACCTCGCCAGCCTGGTCTTGATTTTTCTAACACCAATGCCGTGGAACCCGGTCGTCACAACAGCTACCCGTCGAGCCAGTTTGACCAGAGGGCCAATGCCATCAGCAACGCAGGCCAGAATGACGCGTCCAGCTTCCAGACTGGCCGTCGCTATGAGCGTCCTTCATTGGCTCAGATCCCGCAAGCTGCATCTGACACCCAGATGCTGGACAGACTCCGCCATACAGGGCGATTGACTGCTTCCACCGCGGCGTCTCGCTTTGGCGCTGCACCGTTGAATGAGGGTTCCATCACAGGGAACGCTATCTCGTCCTTGGAAATGTTATCACATCTTTGCATGGAAAGTGGCTGGGAATGGATTGATGGGATGCTCTTGGGAGGTTGCCTTGCTTATGGCCTTGGTGATTATCACAAGGCTATGCGATGGTATTCTAGGATCATCGCTCGAGATGCAACGTGAGTATGAGACTATCTGCAGCTTGCTGAGATATCTAACCATACACAGGCATGTGGAGGCGATCTCCAACCTTGCGGCCACACTTTTGGCGCTGGATCGCCGAGATGACGCCTTGCAACATTGGCTTCGTGCCGTGAAGCTTCGCCCGAGTTTCTTCGAAGCCGTCGAACACCTGATCGGCCTTTTGTGCAGCAACCAACGCGGCAAGGAAGCAGTCAACATCATCGAGTTCGTGCAAAACTCGCTACGGTGCCCCAAGAACGGCGACTGCTTCGCGTCCGATGAGCATGCGAGTGAGACTGAGAGTGATGCGGAGAGCCGAGCGTCCAGCGCGTCTGATCTGGGGTCCTATGAAAAAGCGTCCTTCGATTACGATGACGACTTCGGTCGGTCTGTCTCTGCGAACCGTTCCGCGGACGTCAACTCGGTTGGATTTGGTTCCAGCGGCTACTCGGTCCCTGGATGTGATAATGGCCGAATGTTGGCTCTTGTTCACGCCAAGGGCAATATGCTATATGCTCTCGGTGACAATGTGGCTGCAGCTGCAGCCTTTGAGGACGCAATTTTGATTGCAGCGGGACGACGACGCCACGGAATTCAAAACTTGATCCGGCAGATTTTCTCGGCCTTTACGCAGGGCACGCACCGGGCTTACCCAGACCCAGACCACCGCGGGCCGCAAGAAACGATTCTCCTGTATCCGGACCATGCCCTGCAGACGTCCAAGCTGGTATTTGCCCCCTGCGGAACGCCCCCGGGGATCAAGTATGTGCCGGAAGGTCTCGCAAGAAAGGCAGCCATTTCCACTACCAGCAATTCGCTGCTTTCGCTAGCCAAGATCTACCAAGATGGAATGTCAAACATCTCCAGCTCCGGCGTCCCACGCGCTGCCCCAGGCGTTCGGGACATCCTGGCCCTCTACTATCTTTCTCTGTCTCTCCAACCGAGTCCGTCTACCGCGAATAATGTCGGTATCTTGCTGGCCGGCATCCAAAACAATGCCCCCAAGAAGGTCCTCCCTCGTCCCAGCGGCGATATGCCACATCCTGAAATACCCGGGGTGATGCCCGGCACCGGAGTTTCGTTGGCCCTCGCGTATTACAATTACGGACTGCACCTGGACTCTCGGCATGCTCATCTCTACACTAACCTTGGAAGCCTCCTGAAGGACATTGGCCAGCTGCAAGCAGCTATTCGTATGTATGAGCAGGCCGTTCATTGTGACGGTAACTTTGACATTGCCCTGGCCAACCTGGCGAACGCCGTCAAAGATGCGGGTCGCGTCAACGATGCGATCGGATACTACAAGCGTGCGGTTAAAGTGAATCCGGACTTCGCCGAGGCAGTGTGTGGCCTGGCCAACGCTCTGAATTCCGTCTGCAACTGGGTCGGCCGCGGTGGCATTCACAACGGCTATGGGTTCCGAGACCGGTGGCATGTTAACGAACAGGGGATGATCCGGGACGCATATGCCAATGAGACCGGGACTGGCTGGATCAAGCGGGTGGTGGAGATCGTCGATCGCCAACTCAAGGAAGGGGAGGCCTGGGGTCGCGGGTTGCTGACCCCGAATGTGATCGAGCAGTTGTGCGTGCAGTTGGTCCCCGCCGCCAGTGCTCGCAACCAGGCTGCATTTGGCACCCTGGCCACTATCTTGCAGTCATGGGCGGGCCAGCGATGGGAGGGCTCGCGGATTGTCAAGCTCGTGGAGCGTGCCACTCGAGCGATCACCTGGCAATGGTACCAGGACCGGTATGTTTATGGCAAGGATTACCCGCTGTCCAAGTACCGGCGCCCACAGCTGCCGTCGGGCCTGACGGCGCCTAATGCGCCTACGGTTCTACCTTTCCATACCTTCACCTGCCCGCTTTCCGCCAAGCAGATCCGCCAGATCTCGCAGCGAAATGGGCTTCGGATTTCCTGTGCAACCCTGCGTTCTCCGTGGCTGCCTGCTACCGTATTCCCGCCGCCCCCGCCGCCGAACCCGTACCTCAAAGTTGGGTATGTGTCGTCGGACTTCAACAACCATCCCCTAGCGCATCTGATGCAGTCGGTCTTTGGCCTGCATAACCCGTCCCGCGTGAAAGCATACTGTTATGCCACTACGATGAGCGACAAGTCGATCCATCGGCAGCAAATCGAGAAGGAAGCCCCGGTGTTCTACGATGCCAGTGGCTGGCCCGTCGATCGACTGGTCCGCCAGATCGTTGAGGATGGAATCCATATCCTCATCAACTTGAATGGATACACCCGCGGTGCGCGGAACGAGGTCTTTGCTGCTCGGCCCGCTCCAATCCACATGTCCTTCATGGGGTTTGCAGGGACCCTGGGTGCGGAGTGGTGTGATTACATTCTTGCGGATGAGATCTCGATTCCCCCGGAGACGCTCTCACCCAGAAGACGCAAGGTACGCATGGAGGATCGTCTGCTGGAGGAAGATCACTGCGAGGATCTGGAAGACTGGGTGTATGGCGAGAACATCGTCTATACCCGCGACACCTTCTTCTGCTGTGATCATCGGCAGAGTGCCCCCGATGCTCAGGATCCTCAGATCGCGTGGGAGCAAGAGCAAGCCCGACGCTGGCGTATGCGAAAGGAGTTGTTTCCCAACCTCAGCGATGACACCATCATCCTGGGTAACTTCAACCAGTTGTATAAGGTACGCGCGAACAGAACGACCCTGCCATAGCCCTTACTAACACATGTCAGATCGAACCTACGACGTTCCGCACTTGGCTCCGCATTCTGGCCCGAATTCCGAATGCCATCCTCTGGCTGCTCCGCTTCCCGGATCTCGGGGAGCAGAACCTGCGGGAAACCGCCATTGCCTGGGCTGGGGAGGAGACGGCATCTCGGATTATCTTCACCGATGTTGCGCCGAAGAATACACACATCTCGCGAGCCAAAATCCTGGACCTGTTCCTCGACACGCCGGAGTGCAATGCACACACCACGGCGACCGATGTGCTGTGGAGCGGCACGCCACTTCTGACACTGCCTCGGTATAAGTACAAGATGTGCTCGCGGATGGCCAGCAGCATCCTGAGCAGTGCTCTGCCGAGCTCCGAGGCCGGGCGCAAGGCTCGATTGGACCTGATCGCCTCGTCGGACGACGACTACGAGAACAAAGCCATCCGTCTCTGTCTGAGTCTGAAGTATCAGCCTGGCGGGCAAGGCCGCGCGGGAGGCAGGCTGTCGGAACTACGCCGGATGCTATTCCAGGAACGGTGGGCGAGCAAGCTTTTTGATACGACGCGTTGGGTTCGTGATCTGGAGGACGCCTACGATCGAGTTTGGAAACGATGGGTAAACGGCGAAGAAGGCGATATCTGGTTATGATGTACGCATCAGAATATACCCCTTGAGCGAGTTTTGTTTCTTTTGGTTGGATACGTTTCTTGATTCCCGAGTGTAGGTTTACGGTCTGTGGATGACCTTGGCATGATTTTTGCTTATTTTTGGTATCTGTGTGGAATAATTGCATGCTGGCGTTGGATGTTTGCCTAGGGTATGGATCAATGATGACGATGTTCCCGGAGGCTGCATGATTGGACCAGCAGCTGATTTGGGTTTGGGATTATGATGAGTGATATCTTGGGTAGGCGTTGAGGCTAATCCCCGACAGGGTGAGCGTTTGGAGTAGTGATAGAGGATTGATTATTGATCAACTCAGACATGAACATTCAAGGAGCCTCGAACTTCTGTAACACCCCTTGCCCTATTCATACCACACCCCTCCCCCCCAAACGATATAATAAGGATCTAACGAACCATTCACAATTGTGAACAAGACAACCTCCCAGCGTATGCCATCAGCAAGAATACAAACACAATCAATTACCACTCACTACTCTCTGACCTTAGTAGTTATGATCCCAAAGACCTCTCTCAAACACCTACACTTAGAAATAATACCGTTCACAAAACATTATTCTACCTAGCAAATATTCCATTCATACAACTCTTTTTTCCCACAGAAAAAAGATTTCTTGATTATATTTCAAACTACTTGACAAGTAATCACAATAAGTCGGCTGGATGGTGTAGTTGGTTATCACGTATGCTTCACACGCATAAGGTCCTGGGATCGAGCCCCAGTCTAGTCAACCTTTTTTTCTTTTTTTTTTTTGGGTTCCTTCCTACCACTTATTCGGAAAATGTATTATTTTCTGGTAAGGATTTAGTAGATGTGTATGGGTTTTTTTTGGGGGGAGGGGGGCAGGAGGCGGGGTTTAGTGTGGGTGGAATGGATGGATACTACTGGTCATTACTTGTTGTGATCTATTGTTTTGTTGTGGGGGGTGATGTGCGTGAGTTAGTAGAATGTATATTAACTAGGGATACTTACTATATTATATAGTGTCAGCACGGTAGTGGGATTTGTTATGTGTTGGGTAGGTATAAGAACTAGTAGTAGTAGTAGGGATACGATATGTATACTATATGGATGTTAGAACCATCCAGGCCCCCTTGAATAATATACAAGGTCATAGTAAATAAGGAAGTAGAACTAAGATTGAAGCGTGCATGACTTTCAGCATCCTTTCTTCCCGGAGTTGAAGGGTTCGATATGCCTTCGAAAGATTCGCCCGCGTCGACGACATAGTTGGGGATTGTTGAAATTTCCATGGTTGTATCGAGTACTGTGGCATCATTTTTGGTTGGTGTTATAGGTTAGATGGATATCCTCTGTTGTCTGTCCAATCCCTCCTGCGTAATGGAATGATCAGGGCGTTAGGTCTTCCCACGGGTTCTGCATCGTCCTGTGGTCGGAGGATTTTGGTTGGGTTGGAGAAGACAAGCTTCGTATGGCTTTTTAAAGGATTAAGGAGTCTTCAATTGAATGCACAGAAACGCCAAGCAGACATCGCGTGGCCGAGGGATAGTATATAGATATGTAGCCAGGACATGCTTAGCAGGGTAGTTAGGAGTAGTATGGCCTCTCCATAATCCACCTATTGTTGATGGTTATGTTATAGGCTACGTGAGAATTAACCAGACATGCGTTCTTCGACTCACGGAGTTCGCACAGAGATGGCCATGGAATTGGGGTTTGGATTTAACTTCTTGGGATTATGTTTCGGGTGATCGGGGTCTTCCCGCAGCTGTCTATGAATGGGGAGCTTGGTCTCATCTTCGTTGGATATAAACCCGGGCTCATCGTGTTCAAGATCGACGTTACTCCCTGGGTGATCTGCTAGATGCCCTATCTTGGAGCATTTGTTGCTCAGTTTAGAGGCTATGCATCCACGCAGCTGGGTGTTGTGGATGGTAGATTGAACACGGTAGTTTGGTCTGTATTTGCGGCCGGTGAGAGAGATCCAAAGGCCTGGATTGAACAATGAAAGGGAGTGTATGGAAGGTGCAGCCACCATGTTGTATAAATCTTAGGGAATCTTGTCTATCCGGAGAGTGCTCCGGGAAGAGTTCGGGGGAGTGACGAGCTGTTGGTAGTCACGCCTCAGGACCATGGTTGGAGGAGTGGGACTGACTGAGGAACATACGTCCGAACTCGCTCATGTAAAGTGAAAGGGGTAGATGGGAGAACAACTGGACTCGACTGACAAGTTGTTATCCCTCTTGGTAGGTTGTCACAAAGGTAGCAGACGATATTTGCGGGTCCTGGGAAGTTGGCGTCAACGGATTCATCAGGGTTGCTCCTCTGTTAAATGGCGGAACGGATCTTGGCTTCTCTAATTGGGGATGCGATACTGAAGAGGATTATGAAAGTGTCGGAGTATTGCGAGCTTTCATTGCTATTCGATGACATCCATATTTGTGTTATAGGATTCGCGATGGGTCACTTCTGACGGGTAGGTGATCTTGGAAAAACCAGATGCAGCCGGGCAGCCACTAGGATGGCCGCAAGTGATCAAGTTTTCAGCAGTTTCTTCCGTTGGCTTGATATTCCTGCGAAGATGCTGTCTATCGTACGGGATAATGATGTGAGGATGTGTTCTTCATGACTATACAAGATCACAACGACGATGACTGGCCCGAATTTGTAGGCCCTTGCTGCAATTGATCATGAGCTGGACGATCATGTCCGGACTGCTATTCTGATTAATCTCATCTCTCATCATCAATAAGAAACATGCCGAAGGCTAGAGATGCTGATACCTCTGGCAACCATGAGGCTGTTCTTGTGTCTCAAATGCAGCGCTGTCTATCCGGTGTGCGAGTAACAGGGTTTCGATAACACAGGCGTTTACGTCAACAGCAGGACCGGGTTATGGCCTAAACCCATGATAGGAGGATCCTGGCATACAACAGAATTATAGATGTCTTCCTCTACGTCACGGCTTTCTCCGCCACACTTGGTGTTCGGAGTTGTTCTCAGATTCTCCTAGGTCTTGCTAGGTTCGATCATCATGACCCTCCTTGCGATGGCGACGACTTAAAGATTGTGGATTCTCTTTATTTAGAAATGTGACTTCAGAGTCGATGTATGCGGCCCCGTACGAAGTATCTTGCAGCTCGGTGTCTGGATCATGCCAGAGGGGTACTGGGACTATTGCGTAGCCAAGTTATTAATAAGCATTCTATCGCCCAAATCCGTAGAGTAAAACCTACCACATTTCAACAGGTCAAACCAGAGCATTGTACGAGTTGCGTCATTACCCGATTCGGGTTTAGAGTCTCAAGTCCATCAGGCTGGTGTTATACTTTGTTTGGAGTGACAAAGGAAAGATGCGCACTTTTCAGCGCGGAATTCAACGGAAAAATGATATGAAGAGCAAGTAGGAATTCTTAACATGAGCGCATTGATTGTCAGGAGTTGCATGTCAGACGAAGGCACCATCCAGAGCGTGATGCTTAGTGCACTTCGAGTAGCAAGACCTAATTCTTTAGATTGTCGTCTCAAAGACGAGATAATGTTGCGAGTATCTGCTCTGCTGCCGGAAAGGTCGATTTTCGCCTATTTGTGCAGACATGGTTGCCTAGAAATATACTCATCTGCGTTATCTGACCAAAAGTCACCCGTAATGTACCCTTCCAATATGCCATGGCACCTTCTGTGTCCCATAGTCATGAGGAAATCATGCACCTAGATCATCAAGACGGCAGACCGGCCAACCGCACCGATGGTTGGATGCGTGCCATCAGCTGTCCGAGTGAAGTAGACTGGTCGAGGCAAAGCTCTAGTTCGTCTTGCTCGTCCCTGAGACTGACATAGTGAGGCCCACAATTTATTAGATTGTACCTGCGGGTTCATCTGGTGGTTTGAATTGGGATTGATTGATCTTTGCTGGCATGTTGCCCAGTGCGGGAAGATAGACAAATGAGTCGGTACTTCGTCTTTGAGAAGGAGTGAGAAAATGCCAAGTTTACCGTGCTGGTGATGACCGCCCATCGGGCTAAGGAAATGGGTACCTAGTTGAAATCCTGTCACAGCATGAGAATTTGAGATTATGCAGAGGTTGATTGTTGTGGTACCTCGGGTAGGACCTTGAGGTTGCGCTCTGAGAGGTAATGTCCCCGAACCTGAGATCTTCTCAACAGAATGAGAGTAGTCGACAAACAGCACACCACTTCAAACAGCATCAACAACAACATCATTCTTCATCAGCGTGGGAAACCAGAGGATTCGTGTGGGCAGGATCGGCCGATCTTAAAAAGGAACTTGCCACGGAGGCCAAGGAGGATTGTATTGGTGATCTAACCAAAATGTAGATTGGTTGAAGATGTCGGAAGGGAGGACGCAGAAAGAAGAGGCACAAAGCGAAGGGATCAGGTGATCAGCAGGCCTGCCGACAGCGTCTTTCACTATAGTATCAGAACGTATCAACCGCCCCAGCTAGAACATTTGGAGCTGGCTCCACCGTATTTGACAGCTCACGACTCGGAGGATTCTATCGAGATGAAACTGGGTCGAGGCATAATACCCTTAAGCATCAGGAGATATCCTTGTTCGATTGGGTGTGTCCCTGGACAAATTGCCAGTAGTGAAAGCTCCTGGAATATACCTTCCTTGGCGGTCTCTTGATAGAGCAGGCTGTTAAACGTATCTCCTATCTGGTATATATCAGTGGGCACTTAATTTTGTCCCTGATGATATTGCTATAGATGTGTCTCTCGTCGGGTGATGAGTATTGCAGCCACAGAGGGAGATGGTGAGGTTGGTTCTCTCCACAGCGGTTGCGTTTAGGGGTATGAGTTGACCCTATATAGGCATCACAATGGATATCCAGTAAACAAGGCCCGATTATGAACCTGCCGTGAATGCTGGTCATCGGTGGTGGCGTACTTGTGTATAGCAGCCTCAAAAGCAGTGATGTTGGGCAATGGAGTCATATTGCTTGGGGAGAAAATGCGCAAGGGTATATCGGGCGCTGAATTAGACTGGAGTGTGGTGTTTATTAACACGTATGGGAACTTAGAGGGATGTTATGTACGAGTTTATATACGAAACCGTATATAAGAACCTATAAGAAATTATACATAGGAAACCCTAACTATACATATATAGTATAGATAGAGCATTGGAACAATCTGTTTGGTGGGTTGAATATCACAAAGCAAGCGCAGGGTATATTCCTTAAGTAGCTTCTTCTAAGACTTGTTATCAGCAACCTGTCTTCTAAAGACAGGCAAATTCCATGGGAAGTTTCTGATGCAATCAGTAAGATGCCGAAGACTCAGGAATGTCTCTGAAGCCAAGCACGTCCGTAGGAAGCCACCGATGCGATCAATACCACCACTGAAAGTAGATAGAAACCGAAGTCTTCATGGTCTGAAGACAGTGGCCGTGAAGACAGCCAATATACAGCGTAAAGTACAATTCACTATATCGAATCCATCATGGCTCTTCATCACTACATCCAGGATATCACATCCATTAACAGTACCCGCCATAACACGCCATTGACCACTCCAATCAGTCACTCAGACCTATCACCACCGTAACCAGATTGATAACCTAGGTAGGACAAGCGCGGCATCACATGCAGCCAACGCAGGATTTCAAATCCCTTGCCTTGGAACGGGCGTGCGGATTGCAACTGCATGTGCAGGGATGGTGACAGTTGAGCACATGAGCACGACCTCCCTGTCGAGTCAATAGGCCTGGCGGTACACAGCATGTATGACAATAGCCAGCATTCCGATCCTTCAGCGAGGTTAACCCGCTAGTGGAAGGGAGTGGGTATCGGGGACCTGTTCGCCATCGGGGATTATCATCTCAGTGCAGCGGTCGAATCGTGATGTCAGCCAGTCGATCGGTCGATCGAGCAGCCTCACTTCGAGGTATGGATGGGCCTGAGATGGGTGACATAGTTGATACTGAGTAGGTATTGCAAACAAAGAGATCCATCCGCTCCGCACATGGCATCCACGCTTGGTCAGCAATCGACAATCCTGAAGAACAAAGAAACCCACCCAAGCATGGTTGGTCACGCGATTCCAGCAACCCGGTACTCCTGCTTCCTTCTTCCTGACGATCCGCCATAGTCGCAATCCCTACGAGCTGGTGACCTGTTAGGTACTAGTAGCTGACTCGGACTAATTCTCCTCTCGTTGTTGCCACTGGGACTGGACCATGGTTGGTTGACTATTTTCCGACTATAGGTGGCGTCTCATGCACCAAATCTCTAGTTTGGCTGCAGTGGAGACGGACCACCGTATAAACCATGCGTAGATTCCGTACCTACAGGGGAAAAGACAGTAAATATGGAGACAAGACAGGTCGTGCTTCTCTTCTCCTATCGATCTCCGTCATCTACGGAGTACGGAGTACCTATATCGTACCTACATAATCCTCCACTGTCACTTGTGGTGGGTGCGTTCCCTAGTCAGGGGTAACCCAGCCCAGCACAGCCCAGCCAAGCCCAGCCCAGCCCAACCCCCATACTATATAGCATGGAAATAAACATATCCACCGACCGATTGATCCCACCACTACGTAGTCACCACGATAGATCAATCTACCCAACACACCACCACCACCACCATCACCATCACAAACCCCTAGAAGCGGCATCGAAATTCGAAACAAAGCAAAAATAGCCACCCCTGGCTCTGCACCCCTGGGAACCGAATGATTTGAAAATGGCGAGTCATGAAACATCCTATTTAGGATATGGAGGGATAGCGATCGATCAGATCTGGTTTCCCCTAACCCTACATAGGGAGGTGATGGTTACCAGTCTCCAGCTAGGATAGAGTCGGCTTAGCTGAGACCCCAGTTCAAGTCGAGGAGCCAGGAAGAAAGTCAATCAACTCCGCTGGAATCCGTCCGTCAGCCTCGCTGCCAAAAACCGTTGCTAACCAGTCACTCTCAACTAAGACTAGAGGGGGGTTACTAATGACGGGGAATACTAACCAGGGGGTTGGGTTGGGATGAACATTTATACCATACCAGCGAGAACCATACTCACAGTTAATACACATACCATACCATACGGAAATACTCTCACAACGGCGCGTACTTAACGCCGCCTCTCCACGTGGAAGCGAGGAACCTCTTAGGCGGAAGGGGTTTGTGATGTTCCTGGCTGTTCTTCGTATTACAGATGTTTTCGTATTGCGTACACGGACTACGTTATGTATGGTATGGTATGGTATGGAAGTAGCGCAGCGCCCGGTTGCGATCCACTCCCATGACAAATACTCATCAATGGTGAGTTACTGAATCGGGCTCGATTAAGTAAGTGGTCTGTGTTGTGTTTGTTATGGTGAGGTCCTTGCACTGGTTCTTGTTCTTTATTTCCTACATAATACTTTGATACTACCTACATCTACTCCGTACTTCAATACCTAGCCAATACTCACGTACTCCATACGGAGTCCTCCGTACTTTGTATCATACAGATCAATTAATTAATATCAGCCCACTCCATTCAGCTAGTGACAATTCCCCTATCCGGATACTAGTCACCCACGAGCGATGCGTTTCTGCCGATCACGGGCGGACCGGCAAGGCGGGTACCCTAATCCCAGTTCAGGTAAGTCGATCACCCACCCCGAGATCCTCCGAGGGCCAATCAGGGTGCTTTGGGGGTGTGAAGGCCTGATCTCAACGTCGCATCCTAGATCAGTTGGAGCTCAGCTGGGTCCACTTGGGTCTCCATCATCGTATCTACGCTACAGGTCCTGTCAGGAGTCAGGATTCAGGAGACTAGTAGGGTAGATGTGGGAAATAGATAGCTAAGGGGCGAGACCCTGATCTTTGGGTTGATCATATTATACGGGGATTGTTGTACGTCGTAAGTAGATTATAACATGCATTAAATTGTCTTCATATGATATCAACATCCCACCACTACGAGTATGTACAAGTACAGTCCACTATCAAGTATCCGAGTACTTCCATACAAACAAAGAACAAAGCATGGCACCTCATCTCAATCACCAACGAATAAAACCCCCCCGGAAAAGCATACGGACACCCTCCGCACCACACTATACTCAATAAAGTATATGCAAAGGCCCGAATTAATATATTCTTAATTCCTCAGCCCCCATCGGTTATCCAATAAGCGACCGACCCAGTCCAACCCGTCCGTCCATCTCCAGAAACTTCAACGACAGAGACGGAACAACAGAACCAATTTTTAGATCTCCCCCTTCTTCCTGCTGCACGTCCTTTGGTTGATCGGATGTACCCGACGCTATGGTACCGCTGTCTGCAATTCCATGCCCAAGGGATAAAAAAAAAAAGTTACAGGGAAATATACTTTACCATGGGAAAGTTAAGCACGTACGTAGTATCAGTATCTATCTAAGCTAAAGTCAATTGCCCCCCAAAAAAAAGGGGGGGAAAGGGAAGAGAGAATTAACGTCAAGATGATGACTACTACGGAGTATACTATCCACTATATCAGCCACCATTAAGCTTGGGCAACGACTTTATCAATCTAGGTAAATTTTCGCGAGGGTTACTCTGAGAGGAATGGTTGGCCCCACTGTTGAGCGCTTTCGTTTTCGTCAGTTAGTACTCTGGCTTGTCGCTTCCTTGATGCTGCTAGGTACTAGGCCAGTGCCCTCATCGATCGGATTTGCTAGATACTATGTGTTTTAGTTCTCAACCCTTACCACCCTACCCTACCCTAGATATAACCAACCTATACTCCATACTATAACTCCCTACGGAGGTACTCCGTACTTAGTAGTGAACAAACCACGGAGCCCCAAAACCTCCGAACCCGACATCCATCCATCCATCTATCCCCCACCAAAAAAAAAAAAAATACCCAATCTCAAACAGAAAAGGAGAATACCTATGACCTACATAGTACTATTACTACCACCTACCTATTTAGCGAACCATCAACACAAACCCCACCAAACCAAACCAATTCGAATTCTCCAGATCGCATCCATTTCTCGAATCCCAACCGTGGACCACCATCCAACGCGGCCGTTTCATATCCCCGCTAGTCTAACTCCTCCCATCCTATTCCATCCCAACCCTGGTTCTGGGTCGGTCGGTCGGTCGGTCGGTCGGGTCGCTTGGAAACGTTGAACCGCAGGGACCACGGGAAGATCCATTCAACCCTCCATCCCTTTACCTACCAATAGGTAGGTAGGTAGGTACTCCGTAGTCCGTACTAAATCATGATTCAGATCGCTATGAATGGATAGATAGATGAATGGATGGATGGATCGGAGAAAATCACGTCCGTTGGGTGGGTGGGTGGGTGGTGCGAGTTGTTGAGCTTTTTCCTGATTTGGGAATCGGTAGCGGTTTATTCATTCATGTTCATATTATTCATACTATTATACGTAAGTCAGTAAGTGCATAATTTATCGCACCCGTAAGAGTAGTACTCCCGTCCATCCGATCCGATTCCTGGGTTTCGGAAGTGGATGGTTATGTTGGGCAGGCATTCGATAGGTAAGATAATAACAACGTTGATTATACATACACCATTTCAGCTGGGCTGTACCACACACACATATAACAATACTACTAAGAGACGAGACGAGACGAGGCGAGGCGAGGCGCAGCGTGGCAACTCAGCTCAACTTAACTCAACCATAGCATGCATGGCATGGGCCGATAACAATCTACCTGGAACAATTCGTCTATGCATAAATCTGCGTATCGGACGATCAAACAACCGGGAAAATTAATCTGTGGGAGTCGGAGGGTTGGAGCCTGCCCAGTGGAGGGTCGGGTTAGAGTACCTACCTACCTACCTAGAGTGGACTTAGGTTGGCCTCAACGCTCTAACATCCATCCAATAGATCCATGGCAATGGTGCCCCAGGGGGGCGGGGGGGAAGCTGGAAGGGTTTCTTATTTGATTATTGGTTTGATGGTTCCCCACATTTTGGTTATAGCTGTTGCACTGTTGGGCATGCGACCATACCAACCTACCTACCTATCTATCTAGTACCAGTGACTAGGTAAAGAAAGGCGAAGTGAAACGAAACGATAGTATAGTATAGCTTAAAATAACCTGACAGACTGACAGTGGTGAGAACAGTTGTCACTGCTGAGTAACATAGGTAGGATGGAATTGGTGGTTTGTTTCAGATTTCAGCTGTTCAGGTATGAAGAGCTACTATTATTTATTGTATTACTATGTAGTATTGCAGCGATGCATATAATCAAATTAATCAGAATAGTAAGAATATAATAATCTAGTAGATTAGCATACGTACGTAGGGTACCTGACTTAATCAATTGCTCAAATCTGTTTACTGCACTTGACGTACCCCGTATCTCAGTCACAAAGCAATGAGTTTTGAATCCCATCGTGGAGATTGTGTAACGGTCAACCTAACTGACTGACTGACTGGCTCAACCCCCTCCAACTAACTAACTCCACCAATCAATTAATCCATTGAAATAAATTCATCGATCGGGGAGACGCGCCCGGAGGGTACGTCACGTTGTGCATCCGAAACCGGATTAGAGCGGACGCTAGTGGATCAGAATTCCAAATCAAGTGTAAAAAAAGATCGGCGGGGGGTTTTCTCTCTTTTTTTTTTTTTTTTTAACGGAGAAGTTATATGTTAATTAATGCGCGAGAATCTGTCTATCTCTAGATCTCCCCACTCAGGGCTGGGCCTGGACTGGGGCTGGCCATTGTTGGTTTGGTTATTGTTTTCTTTGTTGGTTATGTACCTAGGTAAGAGGGACGGAGGACTCGGAGTAACATGGATTGGTATCTACTAGATAGGGGACATTGTTTCGTCTATTTTAATCTGCAACAAACTACGGAGGAACAAGTCAGATGTTGAGTTGAGTTGGTCTGTGTAACCCCGGAGTCTTCCTTGTGGGAGTCTGTGGATGTGTAACCATGCTTTCGTTATCTATGGAGTATGAAGTATGGAGTAGAATATGTCATGTGTACTTGATACGAAGTCAACCCCATACGAGTAGTAGTTGCATCATGCTGGCCTCACCTCGCCCTGCAGACTAGTTGAGCTGCACTGCACTGCAGTACTCCGGAACCTCCAGACAAGCCGGTTCATGCTCATTACATTACTCATGTAGCAGGCTGCGAGAGCTGCAGCTCCAACCGTCACGATTAGATTGGCTGAATTACACTGCCAAAATATGCACCCTGGGCATGCACAATGTGGATTACAGCTCCTTCTCCCGTAACCTTCATTCTTCACTCTGGATCAGTCATGATTGCCTGATCGGCATGCCCGCATCAATAACTGTGGCTTGGGTATTACTTTTGTGGCGACTCATGAGATAACCCTCGCACTAGTAGTAGGCTAGACAGACCACCCTGTGGCGGGAATGGAGGAGGAGGAGGAGGGGGGGTCGTTTGCATCGCATCATATTTGCTTTTCCTAGCCTGCTTGCTCCCTTACCATAGGGTAATGAGGTTAATCCACTTCTCGGGGACCGGACATGGAATGAACCCCGGCGGGAACCATCCATCCATCCATCCATCCATCCATCCATCCATCCATAGGTCAAGACAAGTCAAGTCAAGGGCATCCGAGCATGCAGCCAGGATCCTCGCGCGAAGGAAGAAGAAAAAAAATGGGGCCCGGACCGTCTGCTTCAAAGTGAGTGACCGTTAGCGACATGTGCGAAGGAGGGGAGGGGGCAGGAAGGAAGGGAGGGAGGGAGAGGGAGGGGCACCAACGAATCATCCCAGACAGTTGGGGAATCCACATCCTGGATAAACTTTGTCTGGGTATCAACCTTACCTCCTGGCATCCAGCATCTAGCCTGGATGAAGAGGGAAAAAAAAAAAAAAAAAAAAAAAAAAACAAGGGAGGGGGAGTAGCCATTCATGACACTGGCAGTTATGCATGAACCATCACGATCATGTCTACGCCGTACCAGTGTGAGGATTGGTTCGGAGAGTGTCTGTTGTCAGCTGCGTTCCGAATGGACTGGACCTATCCATTCATCCATCATCCAGCCATGAGTCGTTGCGAGGGTCTCCCTGCGTGTTGACGGTTGGTGGATGTCCTTTGCAGTAATCCATCCAGCCAGCTTACCTACCTTGTAGTGTGTATGTGTCGCCCTCCTTCACCATCCATCCATCCATCCTCCTCTGATATTGTTTTTTTGATTTATTTATTTATTTATTTCCTTATGGTGTAATCTTTTTATCCTGATTTGTGTTTATTTTGCCTCGTTGGTGGCCTCGTGTCTCGGGCTTGGAAGTTTGGTACGCCCCTTGCGTGTGCTGGACCTCTGATGTCCGCGGCGTCACGGCGGACAGGATAGCCCAGGAGTCGAGGTTGACAGCCAGCCACCCTTCCGGAGGATATGCGGCGCTGTCCAGTGAATTTGGAGGTGGATCTGGATTGCCCCTATTCGATTCGTCTCGACGGTTCCGAAGGGCGCGGCGCAACGGTCAAACTCTGTCGGCCCCATTGGGAAATCTTATCCCAGGGACTGACTCAATGATATGGAGGGATGAGGATGGGAGAGGAATTTACTGCGTAATGGAAAAGGAGGTTGGAATTTACCGATGACCGTCGAAGAGAGTCCGTGGAAAAGTGATTGATTAGTCATTAGAAGCATCGTAGCGATGTAACAACATGGGTATTATTAGTCCAAGCTCAATATTCCAATCCAACATATACAGCCAAAGCAACCCCCAACCCCTCTATACATGATTATTAACCCCTCCAGGAACCAGTAGCCAGTGACAAAGAAAACAAGAAAAGGGACATATGACACAAAGATGATCCCGAATGCTTTTTGGTACCGTAAGGAAAACCCGGTGTATCCACGTGACCCGCCGTGGAGCTGCCAAGCCGATCCATCCAAAAACAATATACATGATGATGATGATGATATAGTACAAAGGAAATTATGCCAAACAAAGGAGTGACGAGGGTCGGACGGTCATGTACATAAAATTTCCCAAAGTTAACAGAAGAAAGGTCGTGATCATTTCCGCCAGGTGCCGGTCGTTAGTTGAGCAGGTTGTGCAGACCCATACGCGAGTCGCGCGGGGCCTCCGTCTTGTCTTCCAACGGCGCCCCCCATGTCGGCGACAGGGGGCTGTGCTGGCTCCATTGCTGGTGATCGGCGAGCCATCGTTGCTTCAACGACAGCTCGGAGAAGGTTTCCAGGGGCTTGGGTGCATAGCCGTAGATCTCCTCGGCGGCGCTCGATCGGCGGAAGTCGTATTGTTGTCTCATGTCCACGGGAAGGGGAAGAAGCTGGGGGGATGCGATGGTCCTCGGGGAGGAGGAAGAGACCGAGTTGTGGTCTGAGATCATCGACGGAGGCTCCATCGACGAGGTTTCCGAAAAGGCCGGCGAGGTCAAAGGAGTCTCCACGGGGCGGTTGAGAGCAGGAAGGGTGAAGATGGGGGTCAACTGCCGGGGGCAGTCAATCGAAGCAGCCGAGATGGATTCACGCCGAGACGAGGGCGACTTGGTCCAGGAAGTCAGAGGGCGGTCGTTGGAGATGGAGGAGTAGCGGGAGCGGCTGATGGGGCTGCTCATGGCCAGCGAGGCGCGGGCATATGGGGCTTCGACGCGGCCGTGGATGGTGCGGCCGGCGTGCGGCGAGGTGGGAAGGCCTCTTCTCTTGCGGTTCATGCTGCCATTCCACCAGTTCTTGACCGCGTTGTCGCTGCGGTTGCCCAGGCGCCGAGCGATCTCGGCCCAGCGCTTGCCCATTTCATTGACCATGCGCTCGATCATCAGGCCCTCTTCGGCCGAGATGGGCTCGCGGTTCAAGGACGGCTTGAGGTTCTGGTGGAAACGTTCGCGGCATTGCTTGGGCGAGCGATAGTGCATGTGCTGAGAGATGCGCACCCAGTTGTTGGGGCCTTGTTCGCGCACCAACTGGAGGAGCAACTGGTCCTCTTCAGGGACCCAGGGTCCACGACGGTGAGTGGGAGCCATTGCAGGTGACGGGCAGGAAAATAAATCCGAAATGGTTGGATTGGCAGAGGAGAGAGTGAGATCTATGGCAGCAATGTTAGACTCAGCAATGCCAGGAGGTATCGGAGAGTTTTTAAAAGTTGGCAAAGTTCAGGTACACTGCGTGGGCGGGGAAGGGTTGACATCTTAAAGCGATCAAGGGAACCGGCGGCTTACCGTGGGGTGGGGACCAGACCACACGAAAGGGCAGCCAAGCAAGGAGGAGAGCAAAGCAGGTGGAAGTTGGGAGAGTAGATAAGTAGGCAGGCAGGCAGTGGATGGGATCAGGATAAGGTTCCAAGGTGCGTCGCTGCGGTGGTAGATATAGGCCAGAGAGGTGAGACTGGAAGGGGGAATTGGAATTATAAAAAGGGCGATAGACAATAGTCGTGTCCAGGAGCGATGGAGATGAAGGTTACGATCATCTATTATAGCAACACGCAGCGCCGCCGAATACAATGACCAGGGAGACGGGTCAGAGAAAAATGGCTACTTGCTCCACACTTGGAGCACGCTATAGGAGAAGATCTGATCATCCAAGATCTCGGAGCTGACAGTTGTGTCGGAGGAATAAATTTAATAATAATAAACCAACTATTATTGATTTTTTGGAATTGGGGGGAGGGGGGAAGATGGAAATGCTTTTTTTTTTTTTTTTTTTTTAATTATTCTATTTTTTTTTATTTCCATTTTTGATTTTTTGATTTTTGTTTTCTTTCCCCTCCTTTTTTTTTTATTCCTGACGCAGCCGTACCCGCTGGTATGTAATGTATGGATGGTATAAGTTACCAGCGGTATGGGTGTAAGTTACGGCAGACGGGGACCAAAACTAATGGCCAGGAGGCTACCCCCCCCCCTCCTCCACCTCAGGTAGCCTCCAGACTAGGCACACTGCGAGGCTAGGCCATGGATTAATTGGGACTTCAGCATGACAAAAACTCAGTGTCTGGCCCAAGTGGGGAAGATGCGGTTGACGGCGACGTCTTGCAGTATCTCCTTTGGGTAAGTCAGGCCCATGCTTGACAGGGGACGACGACGAAGTACGACGGGGAGGGGCGGAAAAAGAAAACAGGGCAGCTATCAGCTGGTGTCGCTGGCGGTTCCGGATCGTGGGAAGGATTTGCCACTATCCAGTAGTGACGGCTCTATCATAGGATCGGTGTTGTAGGCTTGCAGCAGGGATCATGGCGGTAGGTACTATTACTGGCGCAGTGAGGCACACACATGTCTAACCTCTCCCCCGTTGCTTTTTTTCGGTGCAGGCGAGTCGTGGTTTCGAGGCATTGTGTCAGAGACAGAGACAGGCTGAGACGTCCAGGGGAACCCATCCCATGAGTCGTATCCATGGCAAGGCTACCCTGGTTCATCCGGGGGCTACTTCATACTATCAGACGGTGTGCCACCCAAGGCATCTCTGCCCAGTTGCCAGTGCCCAGGCTTCATGGGAACCACCGTGGCGGCGTTTCTCGGACATCACATCCTGGCTGGTTGATCCCGCCTCAGCCCTCCCTGATAGTTAAATCCTGGGGTTACATTCCTGGGAGTTTGCGAAGTGGGAAGATGATGAGAAATTCCTCCTCTGCATCACCAGGCCAGCTGATCCGACAGATAGGAGCTAGGAGGATACAATTATAGCAACACGATAGGGAGAATTAATTAACTGTGGATGCTTTGCAACACCTCACCCCGTAGAGGAGATGGTACCGATCAGTCGGGCGTCGCCAAAAGGGCAAATCTGGCCCATGCTCGTCAAAGTTCAGGCCCTGACAGGAAAACGGGAGCGGCAGAAACGGTCTGCAAGAGGCGAATGAGAGTGGTGAAAGGAGTGGTTGTCCAGACCGGCTGGAGAGTTCATGGGTCAGGCGGGGCGGAGGTCCTCGGAATTAGAAATTCAAATGGAAAAGGAGAGACAGGGACAGGGACAGGGGACAGGGAAGGAATGACAAAGAAACGCACTGCAGAAGGGCGTTAAAAGTGTCCCGAGATCGTGGAAAGATAGGCAAAAAGGGCTATTCTGGGTCAGAGATCAAGGCATGGATTGCCATGATAGGATACTCTCAAGCCATATTGGACAGATCGGCTGCGCATTGTTCACAGCTACCACCAAGTGTCTCTTGCGCCGATGGGGTCGATGGAACCCACGTTCATATTCTACATAGGCTATAGTGTACTCCGTACTACATCGTAGACCACCTAGTATCCAACCTAGTGTACGGTAACTTCATGCTCTTCCTCAGCCAGCCATACCCTCCACCACCACTATGCGACGACGACGACAACTACTCCCCCCGTGGGCCGTTACCCAGAAGCCAGAACATGAACCGTTTGAGTGGAGTCCATGATTGGCGCAGACTGGCTAGCGCCCTCTGACAATTTGAAATCTTTTGGCTTTGTCTCATACCCGGTCTGGTTGGGATCGACATGGGGATCGTACGCGATCTTGAATCTGGGCCAGAGTACCTTCGCGCCGGTGTAAGGCAGCGCTTTGAACCAAAAGATCGGAGCTCTTCGTTAGTCAGCCAGTCCCCCCTCCAATCATGAATGCTTCGATTCTTACACCCAGCGGCCAGTACTAGTCGATAGTAGTACTCTGCACCAGACAGACGGGACACCGTCCCATCCTCTTGGTTCATTGTCGCTTCGCATCTGGAAGTCGATCAGGAACCAACCTGCAAAAAGATTAACACGATTAGCTCAGAACATTGCCCGTGCAGAGGGGGCTCAGATACTATCCGCTCAGTCGGGCGCAACGCCTTCCCGGCCCATCTCGCCCATTCTCCGTACAGAGTAAAAGAAGGAGAGAAAAGGATAAAAAATAAAAAAAAAAAAGAAAAGACAATAGATTCTGTCTGGCTCATCCAACCAAAAATCAATGTCCAAGATCCTGACTCACGTTGTTCTGCAGGGTTCTATCCGGGTAATGGATCCGCGCAAGCTCGCCTGGGAGGGAAATGCAACAGAAGAATGATAGATCTCATGGAATCCTCAGGGGCCCCTTTTCGGTCCTGTCCATCGCGGTGGCAGGCAAGTTTCCGATCCCTTCGATTGGCTGTCGTCCTTCAGCTTGGTTCCCAGCCAGACACTAGCCTCATTCCACGCTGCAGCTACGGGGCGCACACATAGATTAAGTGCCCCATATCCATCTATCTGGGCCTCACGATCCCCCGGGGAAGGTCGGAAGATTCCAAATGAATCATGGGCAACGGAAGTACCAGCAGATGGCCTACCTGTAAGCTCATGCGCCGGTACCGTCCCGCTGTCATGGACTCAGAAGCTAAAGTTAACCATTCGGGACTATGGCCTACTAGTCATATCATCATTTCTGCCATTCACGAATTTTGCCATCGGGCCATTGTTCGATCGGATTCAACGTTGCTGCGATTGGGCGATCTACGCTGATCCCTCCATCCTCGATGATGCCTTGATCCGGTGGTGTGGAAGGGGAACAATAACCTTTCGTCAATGGCTGAGATGATCAGATCCAGATCATCGTGCCATCATCGCTTCAGGTCTATCATAGCTCTTCTTGTCAACACTATTAGCCACTATCAAGCCTCACCATGATTCTGCCATGCGGCGTTTTCTTGCAGTGCTATTGTTCCAGGTTACCACTTACCACAACTTCGGGGTCACCGAAGAACCTTCCAGTCTTCTTTCTTTTTCTTCCTTTATTTTTTTTTTTTTTTTTTTTTTCCTTTTCATTTTTATATTTTTTTCCTTGTCTGGCCCGGCCTGCTGGATTTGATAAAGAATTCTCCGGTCAAGGGAGGTCCGGGTCACTCGACATGTAGACGGCACCGCACAGAGCAACAGGTGGTCCCCGCCTGACGTCGTTTGGAAGCGGTGACACTTGACTCGACTGCGGGACAGGCATCTCTCCGGTTCAACGGAAATCCAAAGGGCTCCATACCTTCCGGCAAAGGGCGGTCGAGTTCGCTTACAGAATCCCAGGCAATGCCACGAGTCCCGCCGTTGAGCGTCATCATCACCCATGGGAGGAGTGGAAGCGAAGGAGCGGTTGCGTGTAACCCATCAATACCGTCATGCGGATGGTTGGTTGGTATTCGGTACGGTGGCTTGGTACCGCGAACCTAGTACTAGGCTAGAAGCACGAACCCCTGAGGGCTGCACTGCATGACGTGACGAACCACTGTCCCCCTCACGCGGCTGATTGGCCGGCCAAAATAAGGTATTTGTCATTCTCGAACCGCAGGGCTAGTCCTATCTAGGTAATGATAAACGGGGGCCGCGGTTGGAGCGATCTCGGGTAGCCTCCAGCTGCGTCAAGGCTGTAGATTAATCGTGATGGAGGCGAGATTAATCCTTGAGTTGACAGGTACGATCTGGAGAATGGAATTGGCCATTAGGCACGACATTGCTGCGAAGACAATAGCATTCTCCAATTTTATCCTTAGTCAATTTCGGATTTCGCGCTGCCCCGACGCGGCACAAATCCCATCCAGTTGTGGACCGGCTCAGAATCGAACCTCGACCAAATACCAAGAACGCATAAGCATTCCATCAACCGAGGGAAATCGCCATGACAATGCCAACGTCCGTCAACGTATGCCCCCGCCCGCCTGGGCTTATTCGGAGCGACGACCTGGCATTCCCCCCGACGACGACCTGGTCTCACAGACCTCTCGGAATTATGGAGGGCTATTGAACCAGAAATCGATAAACCGGGGTTCAGAGCGGTGTCAAACGCCATTTACGTCGTGGGAGGTTACCAGCCTGCCATGTGGACGGGTGCTTTGCGATCGACCTCTCCTCGTGGTACGGAGTACCGTGTACAAACGACAAACGGATATACATACATACAGAACCATCCATACCAGTCCTTACTGGGTAATCTGTACTCCGTACATCCTCGGTCAAACCAAAGTACGTCAGGTTACTCACGACGTCAGGTGTCAACATCCCTCTTCACTACGAGTAGTACTTAGTGGTAGTACTTTATCTCGATGGAGTCGTCGACAGTCGGTATCCAGGATCCGCCGACCGAATGATAGATCACAGGAGACCACACACCCGCCCAAATCCCAAGCCAGGATCACACCGACTGGAATTCCGCGGGATGCAAGGTACCTGATTGAACGATTGCATGGGCGACGTCTCCAATGCGACCGACCCGGCTGGACGGAAGTTGGGGGACGAAGGAACCGTGACTATCGAATTGATCACGAAGGGGCCACCGGAGTCTAAATCCTAGTCCGCGATGATGTACAGTGCTACGACCACTTTGTCTTAGGTTGGTGGTCCCCGACGTACCTTGGGATTGGTACCAATCAGAGACACGGGAAGTATTTGAGATAAACCCTGGTGAACCCCACCCTCTCCTCCTCCTTGGCGGAGATCGCCCGGTCAGTTTACCTAACCGGGGATATTCAGCAAAGCCTGGCCAACTGGGTAGATTAATATTAATTCTTCAGCTCCCACCAGCCATCGTGGAATGACCTTAGTAGGAGTAGTTTAATTTTGGTGCCGTTTCAATAGTAAGTAGTAACTGCGGCATTGATCGGGACAGTAAAAAAAAAAAAATAAATAAATCCCAAGAAGCAACTTCGAAGCGAGAGAAAGAGAGAATGATTTCTCCACACACCCACCGCGCCCGTAGCATGTCGTGCAACCTTCACAGACAGCCAGAGAACAAGACAGGCCGCCAGCCGGTCAGTGGACAGGGATCTCGACTGCAGGACACACCCTGTATGCGTATGGGGAGGGGGGGGGAAGTGGATGTGGATGTGGTGAAGGGTGGAGCGAACGGCTCTCTCGCATCCCGCCGTGTTTCCTGACTGTCGGGCCTCCAAGACTGCGAACCTCAGGCGGTCCGAGCACGGCTGTCAGTCAGCCAATACTATTGGTCAAAGGAAAGCAAAATTCTATACCTCAGTTGAGATCATAACAACTTTCGCTACCATGAATCATACATATATACGGAGTAATAAATGCATGTTATTGATAATCCACCTGTATTTATTTTTGTTCTTTCTTTTGTGAGCGAGTCAGTTGGCTTGGTTTGTGTAGCCTACATGGTTCAATATACTTCTGTTGATTCGTGTTGATGGTAATGGTTGGGATAGCGGGGATTACTACCTAGTATACTAAGGAGTGCTTAGATTGCAATTAGTTACTACTGTAGAGGAATTGTCCTTTAGAAACGTAACAAGGTGAATAATCACTCATACTATGATTGCAATTACCTATCGTGGAATATTCACCGTCCTCGAGTCCTTGTCATCCCTGCTCCGCACCTTGTTCATTTAGTACCTAGATACCTTAGAGTATTTTTTTTTTTTTTTTTTTTTTTTTTTTTAAATTCTCCTAATCCATGGTCGAAATAACGGTCAACCCGTCCCGTGGTAACAGGATCTCGATCTAAGGTACATACTCCTCCTACGGAGTACCTACCTGGCGGAGCATGTTCAACGAGTTCCGGTGTACCCATGACGTCGGGCGTATCTGCATCCGCGGTGATTGGATGCCCTCTCTGCTCGGGGTTTATGTCTTCCCCGTTCGGGGACCATGTGGGTTCCCCGATCCTCCCAGATGCCCGGCTGGGCATTGCCCCGATGCTTCCCTTTGCGGTTTAGTCGCTGCTGCCGGCTGACCAGGATGATTCGGCCCCACTGGTTGGTCTTGTTACCCTTCCCTTACTTCCGCTGGTAAGTATCTGGGTATGTACCGTACTGGGGGGTATGGAGGTACCACGGGAGAGGTAGTACTATGTACTAACTTCCATCCTCGTTACCCAATACAGAGTCAGTTGATGGGGGATTTCCTTACTGAAGAAGGAAGGAGATGATGCAGAATAGGGCTACACAGCAGTAGGTAGGAGGGAAGGACTCGCTACGACGTCAGGTACGTTGGATACATACATGGATGAAGGTTGTGGTACTATGTATGTATGTATGTGTGTATGTATGTATGTATGTAGCATGTATGCATGTATGTATGTTGGTCAACCAGCAGAGACAAGACAGCGAGGGAATTCTACACATCCATTTATGATGGGGTTGGCTGTGTACTGTGTAATGCTACGGGATGGGTGATTGGAATGTATGGATGGCTGATGGTGGAGGGGAGGAGAGGGGGGGTGGGAATGATCCCTTCCTGAGGTTTCCCTCTCCACCATCCCTCCACCATCATCCATCAGGATACATCCCGTCCTACCCCTTCCACCAACTCGATCGCTTCTTCGTGTTGACGCGGCTGGTTACTACTCCCACCGCCGTGCCCATGGCTGCAGTGGTCTCTTCCATCCAGCTGGCAACTTGATCCTGGCCGTGGTGGAGGATGCTGGACCAATGCAGATTAATGTGATGTGACGGCACTATTGACTGTGTTGATGCTGGGTTGTAACCTCTCTGACAAATTGAGTGAGAAACTCTCTTTTTCACCCGCCTTATTCCCCTCCCTGCCTCTCTGTCTCCGTCTCTGTCTCTGTCTCCCTCTCTTGATTGTATTCCCAGTTGGCTCACCATCCGGTGACTCGTCACAGGACATCCAATCCATTCCCTGTGTCGCCCGTATTTTGGTTTCTATCCTGACCGTTGACCCCGAGCCAGACCTCGTTCTCGACGGGTTTGCCGCTGTCAATGAAGTTTATTCCTGACCGGTAGGCAACGGGATCAATACACCTGCAAGAGGAGAGGGTGGGGAGGGGGATCATGACAACGTCCTGGGAGATCCCGAAGCCCTGGCCCCAAGCCAAGGGGAAACCATCAATAGGATGGATGGATAGGATGGGATGATTATTACCGACTGTAGCGACAGACAGGAACATCAGTGGGCCAGATGAACAGGCCTCCGGACCAACCAGACCCATCCAAGGCCCGCGAAGAAACCCAATCTACCCGGTCGAAACTCAATCTCCACGACCCCATTCAGCCCTCAGTCCCGACGCTGAGGTAAGGTCTGGAGCCATGGATGGCCCGTCTTCTCCATTCCATGGGCTTGGGGGCCCCTCCCGTGCTTCCCTTAATTTCTTTCCTTCGTCCGTCAGGTCTATTCTCGGCACAGCACGGTTAGAAACTGGAACCGGGTTGTCGCACCACTGCTCCAATTCATCGTTGGCGAGCAATCGACTGGGGATGCTGGTCCAGGGTTAAGCTTTGGCCTCGATTCATGACTTTGCCAGGAAATCCACCAAGCGACCCGAGAGACCAAACCAGAAGGGAAAAAAAAAAAAAAAGGAATTAATGGAAAAAGAGGGTCTGGAACGGACAAATCTGCACAAGCCGTCTGACGACCGTGCATTTGCCGATACTATCTCCACCTTGGGTCGACTCTAGGCTGCCCCCTCTTCCTCGTCCTCCAATTGACCCGTCATGGCGGGATACAGATGGAGGCGGCACAGGCGATTAGCAAGCACACCAGCAGTCCATCAGGATTCTGCACTGGCCACATTGGGTCAATCCTTCCACTTGACTTCATGGCAAGCTGCAAGAACCAAGGCAGGAGAATTCAATTCGCCACGCTATAGTCCGTACTTTGTGTGGGTTATAGTTTACTAGACGTAAAGTCATAGCTCTTGCACGGACTCTAGCACAATGGTACTTTTATTATCAAGAACACCATTCGAATACTACCTTTACCCCCTTCCTGCATTCAACTCCGAGAAAGAAGAAAGAAGAAGAACCCATCCAAATTATTCCTCATTCCCCTTATCTAGCCCCTCCTATCAGCATTAGCATTATCATTAGCATAAGTAATAAAACTAAGATTAATACGACTAATTCCCCTCCTCCCTCCCCTTTAGGAAATAAGTAATAAGTAATAAGTTATAGTTAGTACAAGTAAGTAACTAAACATCCATACACACATACCCATAAATACACCCATTCCTTTTTCCAAAACAATCCCATACACACAACCCATCCTATCTAACCCCCTAGCCCTAAATAACTAGCTAGATACTAGTTTACCTAGACACATACATCCATACACACATACCTAGATAGATAGATAAATAGATAGTAAGTACCCTGTGGCTAAGCTCCGCTACTTCACGCTAGTCTGGACGAGGCTGAGCTGGGCTGGCTCAATTTTATGGCTATAGCCTATAGGTTACAGTTTATAGGTTACATTAGGCTTGACTAACACTTACCTACCTACCTACCTACCTACCTACCTACCTACCTATCTCAGTTCGCCACTCGATGGATACATCTATCCATAAACCTGGAACAAAAGCAAAAAATAAAATAAGATAAAATAAAATAAAAAGACCTAGAATAATCCCATCTGTCCATAGTGGGTGTTTTGCCTTGTGTAGGAAGGGACTGGGTGAGGCTGGCTAGGCTGGGTTTGGTTGGGTTGGGCGAAACGAGGCTGGGAATGATGATTGGATGGAGGGAGAGAGGGAGGAGGAATTATAAGAAAAGAAATGGAAATAGGATGGTGTTTGGTTTGGATGGTAGCCTACGTGGATAGATAGTAGTAAGCTATAGGTATGTAGGTAGGTAGGTAGGCAGGTAGGTAGGAAGAATCGGGTTAGCCAGGTCCCGAATGGGAGGTTGAGGAAGTGCCAGGCTGGGGCATTTTTCACTTTTGTTTTTATGTTATTCTATTCCGCCAGGTTTGGTTTGTTTTGTTTCATTGGATTGGGTGGATTGTACATCCTTTGTGTAAAAATATGGTCTGGAGATTTGGTATTGGGTTGCCTCTATTGTTGGTTTTGGTGAGGTGATGGGTTTTGGAGGGAGGTTATGACGTACTAGAACCTACTTTGCTATTGCAGTGGTGATAGTGATACCTCTTGTCATCAATATAATTCAATATATCAAACTCTGTCATCCGGATATACTTCCCGTCAATACAGGCCTGCTAAACCCTGACAAATACGGGCATTCTCTCAATAGGACACGCCACTTGCACTTCTTGTCCTCCCTCGTGGATCGTCTCCTGTTTGTCATCCCCCCAAACCTTCCATGACGCCCCCGCCGGCAAATACACGGTGATAGTTCGCTGCCCGGCCTCGAACACCGGCACTACCAGATACTTCGAGCCAAACAGATACTCCGTTTCCACGGTCCAGGCGCGCGGGTCCTCCGGAAACTCGTAGAAGAGGGTGCGCATGACGGGGGTGCCTTTCTCGTGCGCCTCCTTCATCAAACTTCTGGTGTAATCGCGCAGTTGCTCACGGATCCCGATATACTTTTTGCAGATCGAGTAGACTTCCTCGCCATAAGACCAGATTTCGTTGTTGGACCCGGATGCCGTGGGTTGGTTCTCCGGCTTGGGTTCCCGATCACCATGCAGGCGCATCACAGGACAGAATGTCCCCCATTGGAACCAGCGCGTGAACAGTTCCCGGAATGCGGGGTCATCTGGATCGCCGCCGTGGAAGCCCCCGATGTCTGTCGTCCACCAGGGGATTCCGGATAGGCCCATGTTGAGGCCGGCGGCGAGTTGGTTGCGGAAAGAGCTCCACGAGGATGCAATGTCACCGCTCCAGACTAGGGCTCCGTACTTTTGGCTGCCGGCCCAGGCGCACCGGAGGAGGTTGACGATGTTGCTTTGGCCTGCAGCTTGCATGCCTTCGTAGAATCCGCGCGCGTATTCTTTCGGGAAGATATTGCCGATCTGGAGGTTGCTGCCGGCATGGTAGCGGTAGATGTCGAAGTCATAGATTGAATATTCCGGCTCAGCTTCATCCAGCCAGAACACTTTGATCCCTTTGTCGTAGTAGTTTTGTTTGGCTTTGGACCAGACAAAAGCTCGCGCGGCTGGATTGGTCGCGTCGAAGTGGGTGATGTCACCATCGCATTGCATTGCAATGCGGAGGCCGCGGTCGTGGCGGATTAGGAGTCCTTGTTCCAGCATTTCGGCGTAGTTTGACGAGGCCGTTTCGACGGTCGGCCAAACTGAAACCATAAGTTCGACCTTCATGGCTTTGAGTTCTTGGATCATGGCATCTGATGGCTTTGTCAGAGATTGCATATAATGTGATATAGGGGCATACCTGGATCGGGCCAGAATTCGGGGTCGAAGCTCCATTCTCCTTGGTGTTTCCAGTGGAAAAAGTCAATAACGATCAAATCAAGTGGTACGTTTCGTCGCTGGTATTCTCGGGCAACGTTGAGGAGCTGCTCCTGGTTCCAGTAACGGAGCTTGCATTGCCAGAACCCAAGACCATATTCGGGCATCATTGGGACATAACCAGTGGCCCTACTGTAGGCTTCCTCGATTTCAGCCGGGCTGTCGCCTGCGACGACCCAGTAGTCCAGAACCTTGGTCGAATAGGCCTCGAAGCTCATGGTATTGGTGCCTAGCACAGCTCGTCCGATAGCCGGGTTATTCCAAAGAAACCCGTACCCAAGGGAGGAAAGCGCAAAGGGTATACTAGCCTGGGAATTTCGATGTGCTAGTTCAATGTCGGTCCCTTTGAGGTTGAGGAAGGGCTGCTGGTACTGGCCCATCCCATAGATCTTTTCTTTAGGATCGAGGGACTCGAAGCGCATAGTCAGATGAAAGTCACCTCCGAGAATTGGCCGCAGCTCTCGTGCCTCAATTTCCAGAGCACTGCATTTGGGGTCTTTCGGGTCACGACGGTGACGAGCGTATTCTTCTAGAAGCTTGACTCCCTTGTGGTTGTAGATGGTAATCTTGCCGCGGTGGGAAACGGTGGCTTTGATCTTGCCGTTGGAGATGCTCGAGTCGTTGTTCTTCTCGATTTTGATGATAGGTCGACCCGACTCTAGCTTCGTAGACAAGGCCCAGTCCTCAATGGGCATGAATGCAAGTTTTGTAGCTCTCACACGGAGTGCATTCTCACCCCATGGCTGTATCCAGAGAAGGTGATCATCGAACCGGAAAACAAGCTTGTCCTCCTCGGCGTATAGCATTGCGAAAAGTGATGGATTAAGGTGGATGCGACAGCGTCAAGATGTGAAGGCCACATGTGGTAGGGAACGGCTCTATTTATGTCTAAACCTGTCAGTCCATAGCTGGGATAGTGGGTTTCACCATACTGTGTGACCCCTCATGATGAGTAGCCCAACCCTCGAGCAATGACTCCAACGTACAACGGATGTGGCCATTGAGAACCTGACACGATACATTCTCCGAGGGTCGCATTTCTACCTGCATCCAGTGTCATCAGCGTCGCAATGGACATATTGGCAGCCTGCACCTTCGTTCGTCTGGTAGGAGAGGCAGTGGAGACAAAGGACTGCCCGAGAGCGAGTGACCGGTTCAAGCCAAGAGGACTATAGCCTAAAATCAATGGCCACGTCGAGACGGCGAGGAGGCGTTCCGGACAAGACGAACAGCCGGGGAGCGGGGAAGTCGAGCACAGATCCTAGATACAACGCCCTCCGGCTCCGATTCCCCGTTGCCTCCTGGCTGGGTTATTGGGCACGTCTACAGTAGAGCTTTACAGTAAGTCGGCTCTGAAATTATCAGCTACAACATCAACGACCACGCGACGTTAATCGCTCGTCTGAAAGGCGGTGTTCAATGCAGTAGAGCGATATGCCATATGCATCACTTTCAAACATTTGCTTCAGCATGGTATCTACCATGGCATCCAATATCATAATGAAAAGTGTAGCAGGAACTTCGGGACGATATTCCAGCAAGGTAGATATTCTCTATATGAAGCGCTGAAGCCTGCTGCCGATCAGACGTGCCAATAACCCACATCTATGGGACTGGCTTGTCATTCGACAACAACGGCCGGTGTCACATCAGGGCCAAACAGCAGCTCCAATTGAACGGTGGATGCTTCCGGCGTTCCGGCGGGATCCAATTGCAGCCAGGAGGTCTACCGTTATGACCGAGTTGTGATGTAGTGAACTGAGAGATAGGTTGTGCCACTTTCTGTAACGGTCTTGTGCCGAGGTAATATGTACCCCGGTGCACAGCTGCTGAGACTGATAGAGCCCTATGGTGATACAGGCCTCCATTTGCGGTGTAGGAACAATGGATATAGCTCCAACGCTCGTGCTCTAAGGTTTGGTGGCTTCGGCCACATCTACCCAATCTCCCAACTTCGCGACCGTGTCAACCCTCAAAAGTCAGGTCGTCCTATCAAGCCGTACCCCTCAGTGGAAATAATGAGACTGAGGAAAGCATTATTGCAATAATGAACGACTCGACGGTCGACAATGAAAGCACGGGGCGGAGCATGTTCGCTTCGTCCCACCACACATCGTGAGTCGAGTGGTTTTTATAGGAGCTGATGCTCCCAAAGTCTGCTTCCAGAGGAGCTATACACTCCGCTAGTACTGCGATCCAGTTGTTCTCAAGGTGTCCGTCATTGACCGCATAGAAGGCTCATGATTTGAGGCAGGTTTCGTCATGATGAAACGATCACCAGTCTAGCTTTTCTGCTGCGGTGAACATGTTGCTTTGTGTCAGAGTCTGACAGTGCCAGATGGATCACGCAGTTCTGTCTTGTTCGAGTTTATCACTTCACGTTGATAGCCATGGTAATCGTCATTACTTTGTGATTGGAAAAGTCCGTCAGTGTCCAACGAGAGCTCCAAGAGCTCTACCCATGAGTTGCTTCGCGCGAAGGTCGACCAGATCCTACCCAAATCATAGCCCTCTTTTATCTCTGGTCAATCCGTCTGGATTACTTGGCGGAGAATCTGCAGTTCCATGACTGAGAAGTGATCTGAGGGAGGTTCAGCTGCGGCGAGACTCCGCGACGATCGACGCGGGCGGTGTGCAGCCAACTTCCCTTCGGCTTCACTTTGCGATCATCTCAGCCACCTTGCCGCCCCTCGTCTTCTTTGGTTTACTTCTACCAGCCTTCATTGAGTGATCTCCGGCTAGATTTACATCTATTCCTACCGTGAAATTTCTTTTTACTTCCTCTACCAGCTCCTCCTTAATGGAGGTAGCCAACCTGCAACAACCTACTCTGCAACTTGAAGCCGCCAACGGTGCTATCACGAACACAATGGACGCCTCCATGGATATCGACATGGACATTGACCTGGGCCCCCTTCCCGAAGCCGAACACTTTGAGACTGTGAGTGTCAATTGGTCAGTCGACTCAGACAACGACCCAATCTGGCTAACATCCCGGTCGGGCTTTAGGAACAGACACTGGTGACGGGTACTGCCTACGATGAAGCGGCGGATCCCATTGCTGCAGAAGCACAGTACGAAAAGGTACACATTCGGGGTGTCGACGAGCTGACGACCGATAACATCAAGCAATTTTCCCTCGAGCACTTCACCCTGGAGGAACCAAGCCGTGTAGAGTGGATCGATGACACATCGGCAAACCTCATATACTCTACGGCGGAGATAGGCCTCCAGGCTCTGTCAGCCTTTACGCAGGTGAATGAGGAGGAAGATGCATCGACATTGCCAGCTCTACGGTTACGATCCGCGAAGCTCCTATCGTCCCATCCCGACTCTGTGCTCCAAGTGAGATCTGCGATCAAGACAGACCGCAAAAAACCTCGCGCGCACGAAGCCAGTCGGTTCTACCTCATGCACCCGGAACATGACCCCCGGGAACGCCTACGACGGGAGCTCTCGGATAGACGACGCTCAGTAGGCGGAGATAGCAGCGATGGGGATTACCGGCGTCGGCGATTTGACGGTCGGGAACTGCGCCGACGGAGAGATCGCGATGCAGACGAGAGCTTCAGTGCTAATATGTACGACGATGCGAAGCCTGCCAGCCCCGGTCCCTCGAGATCAGACCGCAGTCGCGATAGACGGGGAAGGAGAGGAGGAAACGAGCTATTCCCAGAGGAAGGACGCTTGTCGGGCCGCCTTCGCAATCGTAGCGCGTCACCCGGTCGAGACACGCTGATGGAAGGTGGATATGGTGAGCACGATCGGCAGGATTCTCGCAGACGGTTCCGAGAGCGATCGCCCCAGCTCGACCGCCGCAATGAAGGCAAGGAGCTCTTCCCATCGTCCGGGCCCAAGTCCAGTGATTCGAATACGCGGGAGCTATTTCCCAACCGAACGGCCAAGGAGCTCTTCCCTCAGAAGGTCAGCAACCATCGCCGGTCGGATGCGATCGACGTCGCGGATGAGACCGCGGATCTTCTCTCACGACGGATCTCCGTCCCTCTCGTCGATGGAGGTCAGGACCAACCATCTGCGCGCCGGAAGCGAGACATTGAGCTCTTCCCTGGGATGACCGAGAGGAGCGGGCTCAACATCCGCGGGGCGGCAGGGCAGGACCAGGGCATGTCGATTCGGGGTGCGGCGAACGGCCTTTCCATCAAGGGACGGGGAGCTTCTGTTCGCGAGCTGTTCCCATCCAAGTACGGTTCCAATTCCGGCAAGGAATTGTTCTCTGACAAGATTGAGGGACGCGGGGGACCACGGCGTAGAGCAGAGGATATGTTTAGCTGAGGTCCATGCTCGGTCGATCCGATGCGTCATTGGCATTGCTCATTTCTTTGGTTGCTTTCATACTTCTGCTTAGGTGGTGGTGCAAAAGTCTGATAACCGGCTGTTCAACAGCACCATTCACATCGGTGATACCAATCTTCTTGCTATATACATTTTATTGCTGTACTTCAGCTGAACTTAATGAAACACTCCTACCTCTTATCATACAATTGAAACAGTACGTAGTAACGGTCCAGGCCAGTTCACGTAGCCACTGCAGTCGTCGGCGTAGATACTACTACTAGTATATCTGACCGCTTCTACCGCCACCATCCCCATAGTATATATCTTTTTCCTTATCACTCCACTCCTCACAGCCACTCCACACTCCAAGATGCCCACCGAATCGCAAAGCGCCTCCCTGGCAAGCACCCTCGTGGCCCGTTTTCTACGGACACACAATTACACGCAGACCCTCAACGCATTTCTCCAAGAAGCGGGACTTCCGGCCGACGCGGGGCAACTTCGCGGCAAGGACGATGCGCCCAACTGGACGATCGAAAGCGTGCTCGAGGAGAAGAAAGCCTTCGACCAGAGCGTGAACTTTGAGCGTTACAGCGAGAACGACAAGGACAAAGATGTCTGGAGTGTCCCAGGTCTATACCCTAGATTTCCCCATTAGCAAAGAACCAGCTAACAATACCCCAGCACCGACCAAGCCTAACATCATTCGAACGCCAACCGCCACTAACCTGCTGGCATGCTCCGTAGAGCAATGGCAACCGTCTGATGAATCCCCGTCGCCATACCTGGTCGCCACAGGCGCAGACAAGCACCTTCACCTCTTTAAAACATCCCCTGGCAATGACCTCGTCCAATCGTTCACCGAGACATCAGAGTCTCCGATCCTATCGTACGTCCCGATCCAGAACGGGAAATACATCCTCATGACCAATATGTCCGGACAACTGCTTCTCCAACGTGGCGCGCAAATCCTAGACCGTCGCAAGGACCATGCCAAATATGCCGTCAAAGTGATCGCCTACGAGGATGACAACAACGACTCCATCTACATCGCAACCGCCGGCTGGGACTCAAAGATCTTCCTCTACCGAATGCCAACCACAGACTCTGACCAGACGCAAATCGGCGAGCCAGTCGCTTCTGTCCCCTTAGTCTCAAACCCAGAATCCATCCTCTTCGTCCGCCACATCGACACAAGAGAATTAATTCTACTGGTCTCGCGCCGCGACTCAACATATCTCTACTACTACCAAGTCGAACCCGAACAGCACCGGCACCAGTCAGCTCTTCTCTACGAATGCCCCCTCCTCGGCAAACAAAACCTAGCACCCCACTCCAACGCCTGGGTCGCTTTCTCTCCATCATGCTTGGCCCTCAGTCCCCATGACCCCGGTCTCATCGCCATCGCGACATCAACTCTCCCGCATATGAAAGTCATGATTGTACGGTTACTTTTCCCCGCAGCGGAGAGCTTGGAGGAGCCGGAAACGCAAGCCGCGCAGGCTATGGCTGCCCTGTCGCTGCAGAATCACGAGGATGCTGCCATTATGATCCAGGCGAATACGTTTGCGCCGCAGACGGCGTACTCCACGCCGCAGGTTGTGTGGCGGCCGGACGGGTCGGGGGTGTGGGTTAATGGGGATGATGGGGTGATTCGCGGGGTGGAGACTAAGACGGGGAAGATTGTGACGTTGTTGAAGGATGGGCATGAGGTTGGGTGTAAGATTCGGACGATTTGGGCTGGGTGGGTAAAGGGGCCCGGGAAGAGAGAAGAAGAGGATGGAGGTGGGAGGGAGGAGTGGTTGGTTAGTGGGGGGTTTGATAAGAGGCTGGTTGTTTGGAGGGTATAGTATAGTGATTTGAAATGGGTGGCTGTGGTTGTATAGGTCAAGTTGGTTTATGGAGAACATTCAGAGCAACGGCCCAAGACAAATGATGGATATAAAATGGATAACAAAATGCAGAAAGTAAATCAGTCAATTCTATCAACCTACAGCCTACAAAGTATAAAATGTATATGTAGCCCTCCGTCCATGCACCCTCTCGCCATGGAAAAGCAAGACAGAAGGTGTTTGGTAATTGGAGGGCATGGAATCTTCTCTCGGCACGTAATAAAAATCCTTCAGCAAGCGCGCATGGGAAATAAGCGCGAAGCTGTACACACATATGCCTGTCATCATCATCATCATCATCACCATCATCATACTACGGTATTCCCACCACCGAAGCAAATTGACCACCAGCCATGGAGTAAAAAGCCACCACCAACAACAAAACCAGAACCCAGACCTCAAAATCAAGGCCAGAGGTCCAAGAAAAGTCGAAGCAGCAGCAGAACCGAATCCATTTGCTTTATGTGACAACCGTTCTCGATCCAACGGATATCCCATCCATCCATCCATCCAAACCCGTATGGTGAATTGTCGTTGTTGCAGGTAGGAAAGAAAGAATCAACCAACTCAAATCGCTTTCATTTCTTTTAAAACGTTTCTATATTAGTTGGAAGAGTGAATTTATGCGACCTCGCGCTTGCCCTCCTTGCGCTCCTTCTGTTGGGTTGTTAGTGGTTGGTTCGGCTTTCGGGAGGGGGAATGGGGGTTGTATGATGTTGGATGATTGATGGGGTGAATTGGACGTACCAGAGCCTTCATGGTTCCGTGAAGAGCGTATCTGTGGTTGCGGCGGAACTTGGGGTCAACACCCTTGAGGGAGGGGTAACGGTGAGACTTGGGCTTCTTGATACTGTTGATATGGAAATGCGATGGTCAGTTTCCCTTTCGCTATTCTTCCCGGTGTATATTTGTCGTTGGGGCGAGGGCGAATATGCAGTGTTAGATATGGTTCGATATCCGTCAAGCGAGTAAGAGAATAGTCGTCATTTGCATGTCCCCTCTTATCCGTCGAAAAGGTATATCACCCCCATATCCAACATCGCAGTATTCGACCCTCTGGCGGTTTCGTCTCGTAGAGCTGTTTCAAATGAAAATGAAGGTAGACGGATTATACGCACCCGTTACGGTGAGCCTTCTGGCTGTTGTGGTGCTGGGACGCGTTCTTGGACTCTGTTCAAAATCTCATGTCAGTGGATTCCATTCTACATCGCCATATCCCTCTCCAGAAATTCATCATGCGCGAAAAATCCCATCCAAAAAATGGGGGCTTTGGGGGGTGTACATACTCGCCATCTTGTCGGATTTGTCGCAACTAACAAACGGTTGACGAGGAGTTGGCGGGTGAGGTTATCCTGAACGGAGCGGAAGGCCAGAGTCCCCAAGGCAGGTTCGGCTAGGGCTGGTTTTCTGTGGGATTTCGCTTACCGAGCACGGCTAGCGCGGGCTCTGGGGGTCTATCTACTTTACTGTGTTACTGTCGGGGAGGCTGATTGGGTTTGTTGGGCTTTGGCTTTGGGGTGGGTTTATGGGGGGGTAAACAGGGGTTGTTGGGTGTTTTGAGGGAGATTAGGAATGGTTTATGGATGCTAATTGAGGTGATTATGGGAATTGTTGTCGTTGGTGGTGGTGCTTCATTGTATGAGGGGATGGATACCTGAGGCAGTGAGGAATCCCGTGATTGATGACTAACTGGTGGCCTGCAGTAGCCAAGTGTTGCTGGGGGAGGTCTATGAAGTGTATTGTGCAAGGTGTACCTTTCAGTACTCAGCATAGGAACGTGCATTGAGCAAAGCGAGGCTAATGTTGATAACGGATGATTATTTGTTGGAGATACGAGTATGCGACAAATGTATGACGACAGAAAGGTTGGTAGATAGATGTCACGTGATATCAACATGGGTCCTAATGTACGATTGATACTGTTGACTCAATTGAGTCAGAAGAAAATGGTTGTCTTCTTCTAAACTCTCTAGACCTATGCGCCTATTGCTATTTTGATGTTCTCATGTTGTAGACTGTAGTAAGATACAGTGTATCGCAATGGTAACAACTCGCTGGCTGCTGCTATCTTCATTCATAACAGAGAAAAGCTATATGTAAAAGGAGCCGCCTCTATTGTGGATTGAACCAATAACCAAGTATGAACCGGACAACGGACAACGGACAACGACAACCTACGGAGTACCGGAGTAAAAGTAAAGCAATCCATGTGAGCAACCGAGTGTTGGCCCGCCGCGCCCACGTGACCGCCCGAGCCGCTAGGGAACAACCGGCATCCGACTTCGACCTTTGCAACTCCCAACCCAGGTTCAAGAGGGATACTATCACCACCACTCCCCGTCGTCCATTGCAAGATGAGCTCTCTCCGCTTTGCTCGCTCTGCTCTTAGGGCTCGTCCCTCCGCCTTCCGCGTTCCTCTCCAGCGCAGAGGTTACGCCGAGGCTGTGTCGGACAAGATCAAGCTTTCCCTGACCCTTCCTCACCAGGTACGATTCCGAATCCGTTGAGCGCCCCTGGGCTCCAGCTCTAAGGTCCAATACTGACAGCTTTCCCTTCAAAACAGACCATCTTCAAGTCCGCCGGCGTGTATGTAGCCTCGCGTCCTCGCTAGGTCGAACAATTGGACGACCGTCTTCCACCCTAGACCGCCCCGTACTTACGAACCTTTCCCATGCAGTGTCCAGGTCAACATCCCCGCCGAATCCGGAGAGATGGGTGTTCTCGCCAACCACGTTCCCTCCATTGAGCAGCTCAAGCCCGGTCTTGTTGAGATCGTTGAGGAGGGTGGTGCTAGCAAGAAGTTCTTCCGTACGTCCGAACCGTCGTGTTGATGACCGTGTCGCGATTTCGAGATTCGTTATATCAGCGGCTACACTTCAAGGTTTAGTCTAAGACTGACATGACTCCTTCTGAATTGTAGTGTCTGGTGGTTTCGCCGTCGTTCAGCCCGACTCCCAGCTGAGCATCAACGCCGTCGAAGGTTTCCCTCTTGAGGACTTCAGCATCGATGTAGGTTTCGGAGGGTCACATTCTTCCATTGTACATCGCTAATTAACGACTTTCGATTAGGCCGTCCGTTCCCAGATCACCGAGGTCCAGAAGATTGCCAGCGGCAGCGGCAGCGAGCAGGATATTGCTGAGGCTAAGATCGAGCTGGAGGTAGGCAAAACCCGCGAAACAAGCCAGAGAGTTCTTTGACTGACCCTACAATAGGTTCTGGAGAGCCTGCAGGCCGTCCTCAAATAGATACCTGATGTACATATCCACGCGACTTCAACTTTGAACCTGTAGAATTATAGCAATTCTCTTGCAACCCATGCATGGTCCTAGGGAGACGTCCATTAATAGCTTACTTTGGTGTTTTCCTGGCCGAATGGATGTTGGTCGATGCTTTCCTGTATTGCAGGCCCGACTCGCTCTTTCCTAAACAGCCCCGGGGGCCAGAAAGCACCTTATCTCGCCCCTCTTCTCCCTCTTCATTCTTCCCTTACCTCCCAGTCGGCTTGTGCAACATCACATTTAGGCCCGTCGCCATATTCATCCTTTCCATTTCCTCTAGAAGCTGATACCGAAAGCAGGCACATCTGCGTTGAATAACTGGCCCCCATCCACCAACTCACTTGCAGTCATGCCGGTGCCCAGGCCCGGCGGGCCAGGGTATTCCAACGGCCAAGCATCGGACAGTCCCCAGAAATCTCAGACCAGAGTCCAGCCTGTCAGGATGGAGGAGCGGCCTGGTTGTGCATTCATGAAACGCAGCGAGTCCCGTGACACGGACTTCTACCAGATATTCCCTATGGAAGTGGACAAAGATATCTCGATAAACCCTCCGCTCCCGGATTCAAAGGTGTTGAAGGACGCCTGTTCTGATAAGGGTTTGGTAGAGTACCACGGAGCGCTCAATCTATCCCTTGATGCCCCCCTTTTCAAAAGCGGACATGAGAACAGAATCGCATCATGTGGTGAAACTAATCGGGATGCTGCGTCCCCAGCAAGACCGGATGATCATACCTTCGATGTCTTGAATGAGAAGTCCTTATATGAGCGCAATTGTCCTGGTTCTCCTGAGGCTAAAACATCGTGGAAGCCACCTAGGCCGCCTAAACCACAATTCCTAACGGACCTTGACGTTGCTGATACCAGGGCCCACGAAAACGCCTCGCTGTCTCCGATGTTTGGTCCAAGGGAGGGTCATCTGCAACATAAACGTCTTCTACCTGACTCTCCGGGTCCGTTCTCCACCCCCCAGGGCTGCTCTAGGTCTCGCATTCGATTGGCCAACCGATCAATCTTGCTGCAAGGCATGGATCATGATGCTAGAAAGCAACAGAGGAGGCCCTGGACTAACCCGAAGCCCGGCCCATGTCGCTACGCTCCTCGACTCCCACCCCGAGGCCCCAAGACATTCTTTGTCAAGGATGACCCAAGTAGGCCGTTTCCAGCCCCCTTCCCTTCGATTGACAACCTGCCATTGCGCAAGGATCTGAGGGTTGATAGACAAAAGTCTGTCAACGTACATCTTCAGGATCTCAGTGATGTCTTTTCGAGTCGCCAACGGGTACAGGACTCAACATGGAAGCCCATAAGCGACTGCTTTCAAAAGCTCCTAGGCTGCATTTCGCACTGGTTCAAGTTAGAAGAACGAAGCGTTGTCAGTCTGTCCTTGGTTGGAAAACGATCGGCCCAGCAGCCTTCGTATTCCGGATTTGAAGCATATTCGCTCAACGTGGAGTTGGGCTGGCCCATCATGTCGAAGCCAACGGCAAACCATGATAAGCGGGATATGAACGTTTCCGCTTCTAGCAGCCATACCGCACGTCTCTTGCAGGTTGATATCACGGCTCCGCTTCTATTTTTGCAGGTTCTCACGTGTCTCGGTATTACTCTACGGAGCCTCATGTTTTCAAAGGCCTTGGCTGTCATTGTGCAACTTCTCCTAAGATTGTTTGGAGCACCCGTTCTATATGTACTGGAGAAGCTTTACATCCGCATGGCCATTCGCTCAGGGAAGCATGTTGCTGCTTAGAGCAGACATTCCGAAGGGTACGAAGCTAATATTCGAGCATGGCCCGCTTGGTATCTCGCTTAACAGAACTGAGCTGAAGGCTAAGGGAGGATGCGACGTTATGCTATGGACAATCGTTATGCACACTTACAAAAAACCCTTTTCACAACCAGAATGAGTCAAAAGATGACCTCAAAGAGACATAAAATATCACACAAAGGAATTGGAGAAAGGAAACAGAAAATCATAAGGGTCTGGTAACAAGGGCCAAGGGAGGATCCGAACGCCAGCTGCTTAGAAGCATATTGCCGCCCAGCTCATATCAGTACCTTATTCCGAACCGAGGGTCATATAAATCAATCCAATTCATATTCATTTCCTTGCTCATTGCAACCGTTCTGTTGCGTGGTTGCTTTCACAGAGTCATTATCGGGCATCCATGTTCACAAATCGTTTCCGGAGGAACCAACTATCGAAATGACGAGTAGTTGGCATGTATACATCACAACATAACATATTCCAAGATTGACATGAAGGGGTAAATTCAAAGGAAACAGGGTCAAACGGAGAGTGTAGACAGCAAAACATTATACGGCATGAAATCATCAAAATGGCTATACAGAGGAAGAAGGGAGGTCATAGCTTCAATAGCAGAATATGTCGTTTCATCAGGTGAATTCCACACCGTGCTGTTGTCTGTCTTGACGTGCTCGAGCTCTCTCAGCCCGTCTTCGTCGACGGTTGCTTGCGTAGTCCCCGCTGGCTTCGGTTCCGGTGAATGTGCCAGGGGATGCGATACTCCCTGTTCCATAGGGATGGCTGGATGGTACAGGGGGTGGAGGTGGAGGCGGCATAGGTATGTGGCTTCCATTTTGGGGAGGGGGTGGTGCGTAATATGCTGCAGGAGGCATGCTTGACGATGGAGCGGCGGAAGCAGCCGCCGCAGCAGCCTGCTCTCGTTGCATCTGTTCCTGTTGCTGGCGTTCGAGTTCCTCGACACGGCGCCATCGGTCGTACGAGCCCCCTTCGTTGCCTGAGAGTGAACTTGCGCTGCCGGCCCGACGACGGGAATTCCTTCGTTCTCGTCGTCTCGCTTCACGACTGGCTGCGGCTTCTTCGTCGGTTAGTCTCCGGAGAGTGACGTGGCGGCCATCATTGTGCATTTTCACTTTGACGGATACAGGGGGCGATGCGATGGGATCACGGTGGCGGCTGCTGCTGCGGTGTCGACTGCTGCTGCGACGGCGATGATGCGTGGACGATTCACCTAGGGCTGCACCGGCTGCCCCGGCTGCTACACCCGAGGCGAGATCGGTGGGACCATGTGCAGAAGGAGCTGGTCCTGGATACTCTGAAGCTGGTGCTGGTGGCACGGGTGGACCAGGTGGTGGTGGTATGTCTGAGCGCGCACCGCCAACTGCTCCGGATGCCGCTGGGACTGCTGAGACCATGGAATCGCCGTGCGGCGGACCACGTGGTGGGCGTGTCAATTCCGTTGAAAGGTCGGTAGCAGTGAAGGAATGTGGTCTTCCGTGTCTTGGGTAATAGGCCTCGCCAGGATACCGCCGCTTGCTTTCTGCTCTGGCCAACCTTTCATCTTCCTCCTCCCGACGACGCATCTCTTCCACACGGCGTTGTTCTGCATTTGTCTTGCGACGTGAGAAGAAATTCTTGAATGCTGCAAATGCCCCTGCCCCTAGCACAGCGTCTCGGAGTCCGTGAGATGGCTTCCGCTCGGGACGTTCGGAAAGATAGGTGCTGTCGTAATAGTACGATGAGCCTGGGCTTTGTGGCCGGCTTAGAGGTCGACTCGGTGGCCTGCTTGGAGGCCTGCTTGGCGGTCGGCTGGGAGGTCTGCTGGGAGGTCTGCTAGGAGGCCTACTCAGTGGACGGTTGAGAGGGGTACGTTGAGTTGGCTCTGTTCGTCGCTCATCTTCCAGCCTACTCAGGCTTTCCTCTGTCATACTGTCACTTCGGGTATGGGCTCTGCTGTATCGACCGGACTCTGTGTCATCGTCTCGCTCACGTCTCCTGTCAAAGAACTTTTTAGCGAGCCAGGCACCACCACCGATTGCACCCAGCTTCAAGAGCAGGTTTCCAGTGCCACCACGGCGTGGGCCTTCGTCGGAATGCTTCTCGTCTGAATAGCTGGTATGAGATCCGTCATAATCGCGATCCTTGACACGAGAACGACGCCTGAAGAGCGAAGCCAGACCAGCCCCAGCAGCTCCCGCGGTAGCCATGCGGCCGAAGCTGCTGCGGCGATGGTCATCAGCAGCTGAAGGTCCCGAGACATAGCTGAGTCGACTCTCATACCCCCCCTCCATTGGGTATCCCTCTGTGTCGTACAGATATGACAGCACGAAGAATGCTACTAGCAGGGCAAAGGCAGCAATCGAGTACAGAATAAAGAGCACTTTGGGCGAACCATATAGAGTGAGCCCTAGCGGTATCTGAACCAGTCCTAGAATGGCAAGAGCCCGGCCGATCCATCGATGAATCTGGAATGCACGTTAGCCTCAGGACAGGAGCACCGTTACGGGCACACTGCACGACATACAACAAGCTTCAAGGGGACATGGTATCTCTTCTTGTTCCTTTCAAGTTTATGAACCAGCCAGCCCCACAGGATCTGGAAAACCACCATGATGTATATCGCTAGACCTATTCCGTGGTGCGGGTTGGTCAGGCTTCTCTTTGGGCCAACAGCGAACCAGCCGAATACGAACACCACGGTGCTCAGCAGTAATGTCAACACCTGACACCATACGTGCAGCTTGAAAGCCCAGTAGGGATTCCACCGGGAATAGTATCGGATGATCAAGATGGAGATGGGCACAAGGAACAGGAAGACGATTGTTGCAATAACACCATGGACGATTATGAGGGTATGGTACTCGGGCATATCTTTGAATCGGTTTCCCATACCTGAGACATGTAAGCATACTTTGGTTCCGTGGGTCTCAGAAATTACTAACCATTGTATCGCATGGTGTCAAAGTTTATTCCCATTAAATTCGGGAGGAGGAATGTGTCGCGCTCCGAGTCCCACGTTCCATCACCAACATGCAGTGTATTCGAGGCATACGTACTGCTCCCCGCAGCCGAGAGCCCTGAGTCAGCCGTCATGACTCCTGAAGGCCTTTGGCTCCTGTGATGTCCGGCAGATGCGAATTCCTCACGATCTCACAACACTGGAATGTCCGAACTACCGACGGAGATCTATTGAGATCCCCCACTCCGAAGAATGCACCATGCGCTGATGGGGAAGGTCGAATGGAAATCGATTGCAGTGACGTCTTCTGGATTCTTTCGGGAGATATTGGCAGAGCGTGAAACGCGACCGGCCTCAGCGCTTGAATGGTTGTTTATTCTTCTGGGATCGAGGCTGGCGGTGAGCAGGAGGTATATGGACGGCGGGGGAGGGTTAGGCAGTGGAGTACAGGGATCAGGAGGGAGCAGGAGCCGAGCACCAGTCTGGATAGCGAGCAATCCGAGCCTGTAAAGTGGAAATGGAATGGCAATGGAGGAGAGGAATGGTCCGTGGGACAGGGAAGCGGATAACCGCCGACTGATCGCGATGCAGGCTGGACGCCGCTGAGGCTGGGGTCGAGCGCCGCAACAACTGTTTTCCATTTGCGGTTTAGCCCCCCAGCACATATCCCGGACAACCATCGCTGACTCAGCCATCTGCCGCTGCCCACCGCCCCGCATGGTCCACTATCTCCAGACTCCAACCCGAGTACTAGTTCTATCAGCTATCTCCATATTAGTCTATCTATCAGTGAAATCATCTAGCCATTTCAACCGAGGTTGCAGCACTGACATTAACACAGACGGGCAGATTCATCCGAGTGGATAATTTCCCAGCACAGACCAGCCTGTGTATCATATTCATCGGTTGCGAGGATCATCGCCCAACGATACTACGAGGTAGATAGCGAGGACTGCTCTAGACAGACTCTCCTGTGAAGTTTCTCGAACCCTCCAAGCGACGGGACGGCCGCCCCCATTATCTAACGTACACAACGCAATGTGCCAAGGCCACCATCAACCTAAGAGCAAATCATAAGCCTCCAGGAATCAATTTCCAGAGTTAAGCCCAAACAGCGTTGGGAAAGCGGTCAGGACCGCGTGACCTCGATCGCGTGCTTTGCCTATCTTATCAGCTGCTTCGTTCCTCTACGAGGGATCCTTCCCCCTTCGTCCCAAGGCATCTAGATAGCCCCTCCTTGTTACGACTGTCCCTATCTTTCATCATCGCTCCCAGGAACTCGGCAGCAGGATTCGAAAAGTGATAATGGCCACCCAGTTAGAGGTCTTTGTGAGGGCACTCTCTCGGTATGTCTCCCTTTACCCGAGAATCCGCCTTATCTCATCCGAGGATGTACTAACGCATAGGCAATGCAGCCTTTTGGGCTGGATATAGTATGTTCCCAAGCCAGATTATACCATGAAGGATGCTCCTGCGACGGGTCTGTGGGCTGAAGGCTGTCAATTACTGACCACTCCACCTAAGCACGTTCTGCTGGTCCGCGTCTTTCTACCCCCAGCCGATCAACAACTTCCGGCGACGGTCGACAACAGGGCTGGCGATCGACTTCCCTACGATCAACGTCCTAGGCTTCGTGTGTTATACCATATACACATCGGCCTTCCTATACTCTCCCGTGATCCGCCATCAGTATGCTGCCCGTCACCCACTGGCTGAGGACCCGACCGTGCGCTTTAACGATTTTGCCTTTGCCCTACACGCCGTCGTCCTGAGTTTCATCACCTATACGCAGTTTTGGCCCTTTATCTGGGGATTCAAGGTCTCTCGGTATCAGAGGGTCAGCAAGCCGGTGGCAGGTCTCTTTTGGGGCTCTATCGTCGCGGTCGCGGTCGTGATCTTCATCGTTCTCGCCAAGAGTCCGGATCAAGGCTACGACCCATACTCCTGGGCGTGGATCGATGTCGTAAGTAGCCAGAAGATGTCCATGTGGCTGCCTCGCGTGGAAACTCTGACAAGAATGGTGTCAATCTAGATATACTCCCTCTCCTACGTGAAACTGATCATCACGATCGTCAAGTACGTACCTCAGGCGTGGGTCAACTATAAGCGCAAGTCCACACATGGCTGGAGTATCGATCAGATCTTATTTGACCTATCCGGAGGCGTTCTGTCCCTTGCTCAGTTGCTTCTGGATTCAGGATTCCAGAATGATTGGAGTGGGGTCACCGGAAACCCGATCAAGTTCCTCTTGTCGAACGTGACCATTTTCTTCGATATGATATTCGTTGTGCAGCACTATGTCCTCTACCGAGATGCCGAGGACCGCAAAGGGAAGGACCAGAACCCTAGTGATCGGACTCCGCTGTTATCCGAGTCAACCGACGTACCTCGAGCAGATAGTGTTTAGGCTTTCGCCGTCCCCTGGTGGCTGAAATGCAATAATCGGGAGCGCCTCGGGACCCCCGGGGCCTCGGGCGGTCCGATTTCTAAGCTGATTTCGATTGATTTAACGTTTTTTTTTTGGTGGTTGTTCATGTGAAGGCTTGGCCGTTTTTGGTCGCATGATGGCTAAGACTGAGATTTTGTGACATGTATGACCTCATAGACCCCTCCGCCATCACCGCCCATGGAGGAGATTGTTTTGGAAGATGGCTGTAACTCGTATACAGGGCCCATGGACTTCACGGCCACCCGAAGGGGCCATAGTCATGTGCTTTGGGCCGCAGAGAAGGATAGACGGGCTGGTGGGCTCGCAACAATGTATTTTTGGAACAATGTCTTTGGTCCACTGCTTCGCGAAAGTGTATCTACACATGCTCCCCGATGTAACATGGCAGTGACACACGATCTAACCGGGGGTCAGTCCAAGATCTACAGGCCGATTCAGGCCAGCCCGAGCCAGGTGCTGCCGACACCGCTCTTTGGCACTCGGGGCATGCTGACGGCGATCGTCTTTCCGGGCTTTCCTGGGAGCAGGTGTCCAGTCCGGGGAGCCGTCCCCTAGGAAGATTGGTAGCGTGGCCCGAACGTCCATGCGACAGCAGGGATCGTGGGCGTCGAGCCTAGGACCCATCTGGCGGTAAGCCCAAGGGATCTGCATGGGAGCCATGGTTATAGCGTCGAGCTGCTGGCCCCTTTGGGAATAAGCGTGGGGGGCCTGACATACCCGTCCTTCAATCATTGCTCTGCTGCAGATGATTGCCGGCGTCCTATCCCTCAACGGCGAACCAGATGGTCCGGCAATCTGACTCGTACGCCGGCCGGCTTTGGATCGTTTTCCCTTTTCTCCCATTAATGCCCCCCCCGGTGGCCCACTCGGGTGCTGGCTCGCTGGCTATTTTGGTCGGATCGTCTGGAACCTCGCCAGTTGCCTGGGGCCCGCTCGGCGCTGAGGCTCAGACGGCATTTAGACTTTCCCTCCAGGGTTTCCCATGAAGGATGGACCAGAACCACACAATCCTAATTCCGCATGCATTATTCTGTCCCATGCGGCGCACGGAATATTACACGACGCAGCCAATCATCGCCCTGCCTCGTCCGCATGTCCACTGGTCCGTGGCTACCCTAACTCCAACGCGACCTATCAGCCCCCGACAGACGGCTCTCCGACTGCTGGGTTGGGGCTCAACGTCATCTCCATGTCCACCTCGCTCTGCATACCCACGGTTCCTAAGTTGTGCCTTACGGCATTCTGGCGGTGCCCTTCCCCTCAGCCCTATCAGATAGCCGGGCTTAAGCCGCAATGTTCCAATTTTTGCTTCTACATAAGCAGCGAGGATCCTATTTTAGTGCAGCCAAAAGGCAAAAGCAACGAGAAAAGACAGAAAAAAGAAAAAGAAAATCGACGGACCCAAATTCACTGAGCATAAGGCTTATTTTGTTTGGTTGCCGCTCTGCCCCGGTCCGGATCACCTGTCAACAAATGTGTCATCTGGATAGGGTTGGTCCTATCCTCTTAGCTGTCGTATTAGACCCCTCTCTCTAGTGTGTTTGCATACTTGCCCGACTTATCTCGACCGGGCAACCGTTTCCCTCGCCCTTGTGAAGAGTTTAGCACACGGAAGGCCCGAACTGGGCCCCAGGGCAAGCGGGAGAGCCGCTAACGATGCGAGCAAGTACCAAAGGCAACGGTACAGTGACATCAAATCAGTAATCCCCTTCTCGATTGTCCCAAAGGGTCTCGCTCTGCTACCCTGTTTGGACCGTCAGCCCTGGGGATATGCATAGCCACATCTGACATTCGAGACACTCCTGAAGATAAGAATGTTGGAGGGCCACTGATCGTGTTGTCTTTAAATATCCACTATGCATCCGAGCCTGACAAGTCAGGAAAGACCATTCAAGACGAATAAGCTTTATACCGCTGAGACTCCCTGAGTGTACTCAGTACATGGACTACAGGTATCACTAAAGGTACCTTCATATGAATAGAAACCCTTCAGTAAGAGTGATCCCTTCCTGACAGACAAACACCTTCATACTAACAATATCCAGAACAAGTCCACCCGAGAGTTCAGTACACTTTCAATCAGCTCGAACCCCCCCCACGATGACTGCGAGGACCTCCATCCACAGCGCCATGCTACTCATGCCTGGCGGCTCTTCAACCCACAGCACGATGTCGTCAGAGATGCAGCCGTACCCTTTTTCGGCGGCGGCCTTTCAACAAGCCCCCTTGTCAGATGTCCGCGGCCTGTCTGGGACTGTCCCCTACGCTTTTGACCAAATCCAACCCATCCCCATCCACCAAAGAGACCCGGACATTGGGGCTCTCTACTTTCAAGATCACGACCAGTATACTTCCTCATACGCTCGCCAGACCGTTCCAGCGCAATCGTTCGGATCCGATATCGAACCCTTTCCCTCAACCACAAACGAAACATACTATCCCGTCCACCAAGAAGCATGGCTCGCAGTTGCAGCAGCACCAGGCTCATCCCCCAACAGCACCGACTACCACCTTCCAGCATCCACCCAATCATCGTTCTCCCAGTCACAACTAACCCCCATCACCTGCGCCTCCCTATCCTCCACCACCACCGACCTCGACTTTGATCTCGATCTCGACCTCGACCTCGACCTTGACGACATCAACCTCCAATCCCTGTCTGATACCTCCTCCGCCCGCACACAGACCCGAGACCTAACCAATTACGGCATACAATCTGCTGACGGCACCTGGCGCTGTGCATACCCAGGCTGTTCCTCACACGCCGTGTTCCGTCGGGGCTGCGACCTCCGAAAGCACTACAACCGACACCGCAAGCATCTCTTCTGTCGGTACGAGGGGTGTCCGCAGGCTATGCGGGGCGGCTTCTCCAGTAAGAAAGACCGGGATCGGCATGAGGCTAAACACAACCCCGAGATTCCTTGTGAGTGGGACGGGTGTCTCCGGGTGTTCAGTCGGGTGGATAATATGAAGGATCATGTGCGGAGAATTCATAAGAGGAGGGAAGCTTAGCTTATTCCCTTCCCCTCCTCTCTCCCACCCCCATCTCCAATATACTTATTTCTCTATATACTCCCATTCCCCCCCCCTTTATTACCTTTTATTATCACCTTTTTTTTTTTTTTTTTTTTTTTTATTACCGCCTCTTTTATTACTGCCCTATGATTGCCGCCCTTCTCCATATTCACTTTTCTTCTCTTCTCTACCTCTTCCTTTCTCATTTGATTTAAATTCTACTCAATAAAGCGAAGATCGGAATACAGGACCGGACCAGGACCAGGACCAGGACATGTGGTGTGATTGGGATAAACGGAACCAAACGGCGCGAAATCTTTTCCCCCTCTCTTATTCTTTATTTTTTTTTATTTTTTTTGGGGGGGGGGAAATTTCTGGAAGAATATCACTTACTATCTACCTATCTATCTACCTATCTATCCATCCATTACCTGCTTACTATTTTGATTGAAGCGAGAGAAACATCATCTCATCACTAGCACCCTGCACATTGTAGGGCAGTTGCTTATACCTTTTTCTCACTTTGCACTTTTCACTTGTAATCCTTTGCGCTTTTCGCTTTACTCGTCAACTGTACGTACTGTACTATATGTGCAATCCTGCTGATTCTATCTTTATCTGTCTGTCCGTCTGTCTGTTTTATGTTTTTATTGGCCTTTTGATGATGAGGAGGATCAACATGAGGATGAGGATGTTCAAATCGAACTCCAGATGGAAGCTACGCTAGCTGGCTAGCACTAGCACTAACTAGTACGTACACACACACACTCGCTCACTCACTCACTCCCTCACATATAGTGGATTTTGGTTTCTTGCGCCTTCTTTCTTGTTGCATATTCTGCTTCTTTTTCGCTTCATTGGTGTCCATTGCCTGATCCCGGTCCATATGTTACCAGTCAGCCAGTCGAGTCAAGTCAAGTCAAGTCAAGTCAAGTCAAGTCAAGTCAAGTCAAGTCAAGTCAAATCAAGTCAAATCAAGTTGGAAGAAATCCGGTGAAACGCCTCGGTACCCTCCACGAAAGAAGACGCCAGGACTTCCTCTATGTATATTTGAGGAAGCAAAGTAGCAGGATGACGATAATAGAAAGGGGGCGGAAGTAAGCAAGTTGGAAGGGAAATTGATAGATAAGCACGAGGATAAGAGAAGAAAGTCCAAAAGCAACACAAGAAAACGCCCACCAGCAAAGTCTTGTACAAACCCGTGCACACTTCGCCAGATTACTCAGCAAACGAACGGGGGAATATAACTATTCGAACAAAAGCGAATGACAAAATACGAGTATAGAAGTGAGAAAGCAAAGACAGGAAAATAGAAAAGGAATCATGGCTCTAACAACATCTGGTATCACTGAAAAGAAGTGGGTAGTTGAATAGATGTAAATCGGGTCGATGGTTGATGGTTGATGGTGGGTTGATTCATAATGCATGTGCAGTCAGTTTACATGAATGCCATGATGATCAATGATGATGGGGGAAAGAATTGACTGCGTCATCCTCACAAGGCTGTTATGAACTCTTGATGAGAAAGCCAGTTCCTTGGCCCCAGGATAAATCAACGCGGACGGACGCTGTCGCTAATGCAATATCGTATAATGGTAACCTGCACTTTTGAAGCATATCGCTGAGCTGATGATGGTGTGATGATCGTGATGAGTTATGCGGCCTATTAGGCATTGGTCCGACGGCGCCGGCCACGCGTGCTGCCCTCCGGTCGTTGGGCTAGGACCTGCCTCAGAGCTGGATCGTCTCGACTTTTGTCGACGTGGTGAACCCTGACATGTCTGGATAGCGTCTTGTGAGCAGGCTGAACGGTATCGGTATGCGATCAAATGGAGCCTTACCGTTGAAGATTGTCCGGTCGAGGGTATTTGTGCTGTTGATCCGGGCAGAAAGGACATACGTATCCAGGCGAGTTGTGGACGAGGCCATGTCGGATCATCTCGTTCTTACGTTTGAAACCTTTTCCTCCTGGTCCACGAGGACAACCATCGATGGGGCAGAAATGCGGACGATCTTGAGAATGAACATTCGCATGGGAGCTGTGCGCTTGGTGAGCTTAGCACTCGAAAGTATCGTGTTGTAATTGCTTACTTCAACAGATATTGAGTTTGGAACGGAGCTGCAGTGCAGCCCGGGTGGCGACACTTATAGGTGCCGGCGGACACCGCTCCATTAGAGTGCGTGGCGGGATTATACGACCGATCGCAGGTCGAGACGGGCGTCTGATCTGTGGGAGTGGGATAACTTGTTGCCGGGCTCTTGGCCGTCAGCGGTGCGGCCTCATACGTTGAGGTAAGATAATGGATATCCGCCTTCATCGACGGCCGCCAGTAAGAAGAATGTTGCGACGCTGGCGAAGACATGGCCGACATGTCTTTCGAGCTGGCCGGTGACAAGTGCTGGTAAGGGCTGGGGGTAGGAGGGGGAAACTGGCCCAAGCGTTGGTGTTCCCAAACTGGGTCTGTTCTGGATACCGGGGGAGACGCCGCGGAGACTGCAGGCAGAGCGCCGAACGATGTGCCGTTCAACCGGCCAGGGCCGCCATGGGGTGGCACATCAGTCACTCCCGCCAACGCTGTCTGCAGAGAGGGCAAACTATGATCCACCGCGTTCGCCGTTGCTGACGAGTGGAGCGCGGGTAGCTGGGCCGCCGGCTCCGACGGGTTGATCAGCAACTTGCTCAAGCGGGATTCCGGGTCAGACAGTTTCCTCTCTTGTCTCGGAGGAGGAAGATTGGGCGGGGTTTGCTGCTGCTGCGGCGGCGGCGGCGGCGGCAGCGGCGGCGGCAGTTCTTCTTTAAGCGGAGGGTCTTCCGCTGCGATAGGCGGCCGGAGTGGCTCCTTGAGGGCTGCTGGAGCGATCTTGGGGGCCACCGAGGGTTCTCCCTCTTCCTTCGGCTCACTCGGGCTTATCAGGCCGAGGGCTTCTATCGCCACGCGCTCCGGAAGAGATTTGTCCGGGTTGAATTTGAATTTGGGAAGGTCCTGGAAGTTGTCCTCCACGGGAATGCCTGCACTGAAAGGATGCTCATGCTCGTAAACGGCTATGTCAGGTCGATTCGGCTCTAAATGTCTGATCAGCACCGAGTCGCCATCGCTTGTACCAGGCTTCTGGAATTCCGGCAGCTTACGGGAACTGCCCGGAAGAAACGTTGCCTCTGCATCGTATTTCGGAGCATTGCCCTTGGGCGATTGATCTCCGGTATCGAATGGAGGCGGCGACTCCTTTAGTTCGTAGTCAACCTGCGTGGGAAGTAACCCAGGGGTACCGGGTCGTTCATGGGGATCGTATGATTCGGTCATGAAGGCGGCGGTTTTAGGCGCATTAGGTGCGCCGCCCCTTACTGTCCGGGTTCCTTGCCTGCCCTGTGCTGGTGCTCTGAAGGAGTGCTCAGAACACCGGGTTCAACGGGCACAACGGACAATCACTCCGACAACCTGCCAGGTAGAAAGAAAGACCGATCACGTGTAGGTCCCAAGTGTCCTGTCACCATATTAGTATGTGCACACAAGCAAGAGAACGCGGTGGCACGGCATGAAAGAAAAGCAATGGAAAGGAGCCGGATGCAGAGGAAGAAGAGGAGGAGGAAGAAGAGGAAGAAGAAGAAGAAGAAGAAGAAGCTTGTGCGACGGTCCACGGTGGGCATGGCCACGGGAGACAAGAGGACAGACAGGTCAGAGAAGGGGCGACAACCAGTGCGAGGGCAGGTTGGAGGATGGAGCAAACATCCCGAAGGCGGCGAGCAGCAGCAGCAGCAGCCCAGATCTGTAACCTCTCGAGCGACAGCACCACCTGGACCAATTGCGATAACTTCCGGGATGCAGGTTTGGTCAAGGGCCCCGGAAGAGAAAGAAGCAAAAGGTGACCATTTGCGAACAAACAGACCGCCAGTCGCGAGACACGGGGTGGGGAGGGAGGAGGGGGAGGGGGCGGATTTTTTATTTTATTTTACTGAGGCTGGCCACACCGGGTAACGTGGAAGGAGATGCAAAATAGGCTCACCTGCTGTCAGGAACCGACAACGCCGCAGGAACCGCGCGCGCAATGAGGCTCAATTGGAGACGATGGCACGCCGGGAATTCAGTCAACCACGGCACCACTGGGCGCTTAGATCAATAAATCATGCGCGCAGGGTTTACAGGTCGCGTGAATGAATCGATGAAGAAGGGCAGAGGAGGGGGGTGAAAAAGGTAAGCAAGACAGTGCAGGATAAGGCGAAGGCTCGGTGGTGGTGATAGTAGTGGTGATGACGATAAGGGAGGTCACGATGTCACAGCCGGGTCGAAAAGAGAATCAGATCATGGAAAAATCCATGGTCCAACAGCGTCAGCAGGGAGGAGCAGAAGCAGAAGCAGAAGCAGAAGCAGAATAAGAAGGACCGGAGCAGAAGTAATTGGGCGCGACCCGAAGGAGTAAAAGAATAACAATAATAATAAGAAGAAGGAGAAGAAGAAGAAGAAGAAGAAGAAGAAGAAGCAGAAGAGGAAGGACGGTGTCCGGTAGGTAAAGACTTCAAGGGACGATGGAATAGTGGCCGATGAAGCTAAAGTCCCAGCAAGCGGTTAATGACGCGCTTGGCAGGTGGGAAAAAAGGTTAAGGGTATGGCCGGAGCGGTCAGCAGGTGTTGCGATGGAACGGCCGAACCGAGGGGAAGGATCAGAGTAATAATAAAGGGAAAGCGAGGTGGGCAAGCCGATGGGGACACGGATAGTTAGTTTGGCGTGGCCGTCGTGGTGGTAGTAGAATTGAGGAGAAACTCTGGTCATCAATCCACCAGGCGATCCACCGGCCGGGCTGGAAAAAAGGTGGGTGGAGAAGCCAGCCGGATTCTGGTTTGCTGTGCGGTGCTGAAGTCGAGGTAGTAGAAGTAGAAGAAGATACAGACAAGAGCAGTTGTCTGGTCTGATCCGATCTCTGGTCTGGCTATGGTTCTCGTCTCGTCTCGTCTCGTCTCGTCTCTTCGTGTTCTCGTCTTCTTCCCTTTGGTCAGGTCAGGTCAGATCCGCCGTGTCTGTTTTGTGTACTTCCCCAGTCAACCGTTAGTGTCTTGGTTCAGCCTCTCAACTTTAAGACACAACAAGCGAGGCTCCCAGAGTCCCCCCGGATTTACTTAAATTGGCATTGAATTCCCAACCACAACAAGACCAGACGCAGAGGAACCAGAGAGAATAATAAGAGGGAAACGAAAAAGAAAGACCTCGCAGGACCACGGAGAAGACACAGGGAATGAAGCTGACTCTCCAGACGCGTGCCACTGCCTGCAGGCAGGCAAACAAAGTGGGGTGAGCATGGAGAGGAGAGGAGAGGAGGGACAACACCATCAACGCTCGGGGGGAGGAACAAGCAAAATCTCTCTACCTACCGACAAGAGTCACGACCACCATTCACGCCGTCGCTGGGGATGGGAGCGAGGTAAGGGACCGGGGGTGGGTTAAAGGGGGGGAATGTCTGGTGGGTGAGGAAGAACGACAGAAAACGCAGCTGCTCAACAACGCCTGGCTCTTTGCTTTGCTCACTGCCTTTTTTTTTTTTTTTTTTTTTTAACCCTCCTGGCCGACCACTTCGAGCAGGAAGAATAATGCCACGTCCACGAGGCCGACCCGACCAGACTAGGCCGAAACGGGGGATCCACCTCATGAGGCTCTCTGCATCCCCCCGCCTGATTGGCCCTTCCTCGCGGGCACAGTTTAGGAGGCTGAATTGTTCATCTGCACCGAACCGTCGTAGAACTTGGCTGCTGCTCGAGAATGGGAAGGGGGGGCGGGTGTGCGTGTGTCTGCTCGTCCCTACGTACTTCCATGGAAAGAAGCTCAAGCTTCATCAGATGATGAGGCTTTCTATCTCTCTCCCTCCCTTCCCTCTCCCCCCTCCTCTCTCCCCTCCTCTTCCCCTCCGATCGGATAAAATTTATCGATCGAAATTTAATCTATCCTTGGCCGCCTTAACACGGCTTCTCCCCCCCCTCCTCCTCCGGTACAGTACCGTACCTCAAGATTATCGCCTGCAGGTGAATGGTCCGTCCACGATCATTTATCTCCCAACCACGACCGGGTCAGGTCGTACTCGGTCCCTAAGGCGACAAGGCTGCAGTCCACCCTCGATGGTTGACCGCCACGGGAAGGACGCTCCAGTGTCGCTTCCAGTCCTCCCTACTGGACAATCGTCCGCCTAGTCCGTTGCACAACTGCAGAGGGGCTCGCACGATAATTCAGAGCAGGGATATGCATCATGTGCGGAGGACAGCGTGATGAGTGGAAAGGAAGAGGAGGCGGCGGCGGCGGCGGCAGCGGAAGAGGAGAAGCGAAAGTGAGGAGCAAAATGAGGCTAAAAACTAAAATAAAAGCAAACCCAAAACTAATAATAATAATAATAATAATAATAAATAAATAAATAGAAAAAGATACAAGAAAATGGAATATCAAAAGAGAAAAGAAAAAAAAGCGACCGGAAATAGAAGCCTCACTAACAGCCTCGGTGACTAACCTATTTACCTACCTACCTACCTAGTAGAGGTCTAGGACCTAGGAGGTACACAGTTACTTACTTACCTACCTACCTACTAGGTACTGCCGTTGCTAAAATCATGTCCCCCCGTAACAACTCCGACTCCGACTCCGTGTGAGGGCAGGATCGAGGATACGGTGACCGAGTACAAAGAGGAATGGGGCTCAGGGCAGGCAGCTACACAAGTGCACCGCACAAGCTATCCGAGTCGGGCTCTTCCCCCCCCCCCTCTCCACCATCATCCTTATTATTAATCCAAGGCTGCTTCGATCAAGCTGACAGCCAGAGGGAGCACAGGAGCTTGCTCCGCGCTCGGTTGATAATTCCGCACTGGTTTGTCAGGCTGGCGGGCAGACGTTAGGATCGATCCGTGCATCTCCAGTACCGTGAATCCGAACGGGTCTATCGGTCTAGTGTCTGGGGCCCGGTTAGAGGAGGGTCCCTTAAGCCCGGTCAGGAAAGGCGGTTGAGCCGGACGTTGTGGAAATTACCAGTAGGACGGGATCAAGGCTCCATTATTCTTTGTGCCAGGCTACCAGCTTTGCCAAGTATGCACAGAATGAGCTGAGGTGCTGATGTGCGGATGGCAACCCGGGACAATTGGAACCTTTGGAAACGGAGATCAAACAGATCCCAGGACACATCGAGTCATCATCGCCCTTCAGGCGCGCCCACCAGGCGATGAAGTCTGACATGCAGTAGAGCGATGGGAGGTTTACTTTGCCTTGTTCAGGAAGGTCGATAGATAGTACCTAAGAGCCTAGGACCGTACCTAGGACTAGCTTCGCCCCTAGCTGGCCGGGTGGAGGACAGAGGACTAGACCATCCCGGAGCAGGTCGCCAGTCGCCAGTCGCCAGTCACCACACCAGTCATCAGTCCCAGTCCCAACTGTCACTCTGCAGATGATCGGGACGTATCGCAGCGCGGCAACACGGCCCCACGTTTCCCCCCTCCCCTCTTTAGTTAGTAGTCATTAGTTGTTGCTCGTCGTCTTAGTCGCTCGCTGGCTCGCTCCACTCGTCGTCAGTGCACCGACTCGAGTCGGCCACCGGGGGCACAGGGTTGAAGAATGCGATCGCGGTGCTGATCCCAATATGAAACTGCAGCTATCCATTTATTGCTCCGTACGGAGTAGAATTATCCTTATGATCTTTTTTTATTTGATAATTATAATTAGCAGGACGACGTTGCATTCAAAGCGGATGTGATGGGAGTGGTCAGGGATCGGATTGGATAGACACACACCTTAATGTTCCGTCCGCAATCCCAGACATCGGCTCACTCCTCACCCAGACACCCAGACACCTTGCCGAACGCCTGCAAATGTCTCATGTCTCAACGGCGCCAACCACAGCCAGCTCCCACTTCTGGACGTCCGTCCCCATCATCTTCAGAGTACTAGATGGACGACACCAAGATACTAGTTAAGGCAGGTAGTACGGAGTAGCCGCAGCTGAGCTCCCACCCGCACCCACTTAAGAAAAGCAACTAATATATACTCCGGACGGAACCCCCGAGCATGGCTCCATCCAAGTCCTGGAATAGAAGTAAGTAGTACCACCAGCACCACCAAGCATCCAATAGCCACCGCTAATCAGCTAGAGGCGGCCCGCCCCGAAGCAGTTCCCATCAGTGCACCCTCCCACCCTATGAGTCCATTCCAACCTCCTCCTCCCGCCTCAGATGGCGCCCCTGAGCCCAACCATTGCTAGAGAGAATCTGGAAATGGCGTGGGCAGATCATCATGTGAAGGCGGCTTATGACTATCCTATCGCGACATGGATGTTAGGTACTTGTGGGGTTTGAAACAGGACCAGGACTGACCTAGGCAAGTACCTACATGCATACCTTCAGCCTGCAGGGAATGGTCCTTGGTTTCTGTTACACTTCTGCAGAGGGTAAGTAAACGATTGCAAAGAATTCCATTGTTGATCCAATGCACAAGTCGGAACCTGAAGGGACGGAGCTGAGGGAAGGGTCCGGAGACAACGCCACCGCCCCAGAATCAGAACAGTCGTTAGTCTGTCGAGGGGAACTTCCTAAGGGTGATCGGAAGGGAAGGAAAATCCTTCTGTGCTGCAGGAAGGAAAGGAAAGGGAGCCTCGGGGGTTCTGGTCGATTTGAGCCGGAGGTTCCACACCCGCCACTGACGTCGGGGAGAAAGGAAGAAGAGACGATCCTGCGGCGGCAGAAGTGGGATGGTCCGAGTTGCGCTAGACAGATAGTCGGAAGGAACTTGCAGGGGGGGAACAGGACAAGCAAACCATCCACTCTCCACTCACCACTCATCACTCACCACTGAATGGCTCACAGCTTAGTATCGACTAGGGCTGGAAACCAAGGAAATGCAGGCCGGGAGCCGCACCCAATTAAGGGCCGCACGCCCCCCGTGGTGGTTGGCGCTGGTGCTGACTCTGCGTTGGTCGCCCGTTACTGGGCCGCCTCAGCCTGCCCTAGCGCAGATACGAGGCTCCAGCGTCATCACCACCAGCAATCAGCTCACGGCATACGGCTCTGTGCAAGCCGTGCGTAGGGAGCTAGTTACCTCGATAGTTGGCGAACCGGCCACTACAATGCCGTCCTCCTTCCCGGCCTCCCCCCCCCTGCTAGATAGTGGATTCCCATCGCACAGGCTTACTGGCGCCTGGACTTTTCGGCTTTCGTACGCCTCCCGTGAAAAGAGTTAGTGTCTTCCTGTTGCATGCATAGGCCATAGGGCCATCCTGCGGTATACTACGGTGTTGGGAGGAGAAGCTGATGCTGATGCTGATGAAGAAGAAGAAGAAGAAGAAAGAGAAAAGAAAAGGAATGAGCCCACATCAGGATTCTCACCCCTGAGGATTGCTTCTCTCGGGATCCCCGACTGGGTTATTGATTACGGCTGTTCCGGCTTACCGTACATACATGGATAGCTATGCCACAGAAGAGAACTATAACGCTTACCCCACACCAGCTTCGCCCTGGTGAGCATGGACTCTCGGGAGGTTGGTCCGTTCCTGACTACAGTTTGCCCTTTTGGTGGACCTGGGCTTGCGTCTTTTTAACCCGTTCCCAAGCCTCCAATGCGAACGGTTCGGTACTCCTGGCGTACTCGGCTGCGCGAGCACTACTTGCCTGTCTCAGAGCATACCGTGCCTTGATGCCGTGCATAATTACTGAGCTTCTCCACGTGAAGAAGGCGTCACCCCATGGTATGTCCCCGGTGGGGTCGTAGCCGGATACCTCCCGGTACCAGTTTAGACAGTCCTCCCGGGCGGGCAAGCCAGGCACCAGGGCTGGACTAAACGTCTCCTTCTTGTGATCCACCGAGTCCAGGAAGTAGGGACTAGTGAGGTTGCAGAAGTCGGACAACGGATGCCCCACCGTGGCCATCTCCCAATCCAGAAGGCCAATGACTCGCGGCTCGGATTTGTGGAATATCATATTATCAATTTTATAATCCCCGTGCACCAGCGTGCCACGGTCCTGCGGCTGCGTCTTCTTGTCGGCGAAGAAGTGCACCATGTCCATGAAATGAGGCAGCTCTCCGACAGGCTCCTTGGTCTCCACATCCACGGCTTGCGCCTGGGCATGAGATACGGCTGTGAAGGTGGCGATCTGTCGATCATAGAAGCCCGTCGGTTTTCCGAACCCATCCAGTCCGACCAATTTGGGAACAACTCGATGGAACTTGGCTAACGTTCGGACCGCATCCTGCCAGCTGCGTGGTGGTTAGCTCCGCCGTGTAGCCGCGACAGACGGGATGTCGACGGAGGGGGTGACGTACAGGGCCGTTCTCTCTGCGGGGTCGACCCCCGGCATGGCAGGATCAGTAAAGTGCCGTCCGTCCAGGAACTCCATGATGTAGAAAGGGCTTCCGATGACGCTGCTATCCTCACAGAGACAGTAGGCCTTGGGGACCGGCACATCGGTCTGTTCCAGGGCATGGATGATCTTGTATTCCCGCTCGACTTTGTGAGCCGTCTTCGAGAGCAGCTTGCCCGGGGGTTTCTTGCGGAGGACGTATTTACTTCCGTCGGCGGTAGTGAGCTGGTAGGTCGGATTGGATTGGCCAAAGCCGAACTGCGGGCATGTGAGCTTGCTACGTGGGAAAAGAGGAGAGCCGGAAAGTCGCTAATTACCTGCTTCACGTCCAGGGGGGTCTTGATAGCGGGTACATTGTGGTCGAGATAACGTTCCAGCGAGGGAACGTCGATGGGTTGGCGCACCGCTCCAGCCATGATTTCAGCTGCGAGGCGATGAAGAAATCACAAGTTGAGAGGGTCTCTGCACGCTCTCCAAAACTCCTATAAGAGACCGCATGGATTGAAAAGCGGAGGACATGCCGGGGATAGCCCGAGGAGGAGGAGGAGGAGGCTTCCCCAGGCCACGGACCGCGGCTAAGCCGTTGCATTCCAATTTCCCAGCCTGGAGGCCGTTGCGGGGCCTCGGCTCCAGCCTCATCCCCGGCCACCTCCTTTAGTCAGCGCTGAGTCAGCCCATTAACGCGCCTCGCGTCTCACCGCCAGACGCGTCCCACGCTCCAGTTGCCGCCATTAGCCAAACGCACCATGAAGGGCCTCGCCCTCGCATCTCGTCGAACTCATCGACACACCGCATTTCTGCCATTGCCATTGCCATTGCCAGTATCATTCTCTCTTCGCACCTCCTCCCGCAGCAGAAGACCCTACTCCTCCCGTTTCTTCCCACACAACCAGATAATGACCAAGGAGACCACCCCTCCTCCCGCCACCACCACCACCACCACCACCACTACCACCCACGAACCCCCTTCCCTCCCAGCTTCTCCCCTCGCCAAACGCACCAAGCCTAACACCACCACCACCGAACAATCCATCCCCAAAATGGGCTCCAACGGCACCCCTCTCCCCCCTCTCCAAGTGAAGAAGCTCACTCCCACCGGCCGCGCCCCAACCCGCGGATCTGCCTTCGCTGCCGGCTACGACATGTACAGTTCCAAGGAGACCATCGTCCCAGCCAAGGGAAAGGTTCTCGTTGATACAGGAATTGCCATTGCCGTCCCAGAGGGAACTTGTACGTTCGTTCCCCCCCCCCCCCCCCCAACCCTCACCCATTCTTAGAAATCCAATCAACCAAACACTAATGATAATGATAACAATAGACGGCCGTATCGCCCCCCGCAGCGGCCTCGCCTCAAAGCACTTCATCGATACCGGTGCGGGTGTCATCGACGCAGATTACCGTGGTGAAGTCAAGGTCCTACTGTTTAATTTCTCAGATGTAGATTTTACAATTAAAGAGGGGGATCGTATTGCGCAGTTGGTTTTAGAGAGGGTAGGTTGATTTCCTTTCCCCCCTTCCCCCCTTCCCCCCTCGCCCGGTCCCTCTAGCCCTCCTTTTATGTTGTTTGTTGTTTTGTGGTTTTGTGGTTAGAGGATTAAAGTTCTGGGGAGAAGAGGTGTGAAAATGGGAAAAAAAAAAAAAAAAAAAAAAAAAAAAATTAAACAAGTTAATAGATTTATACCCCTGAGGTTGTGGTCGTTGAGGAATTGGCGGAGAGTGTTCGTGGTGCCGGGGGGTTCGGAAGTACCGGTGTTTAAACTTGACTAGGATAGGAGATTTGGGATGGTTATGGCGTATGATAATAAAAAGCATGGCATGGTATGGATGATATATTTCGTTTCATATTTATAGATACATTTACAATGGAAAATTAACCTTCAAGAATTGATATACTTGTGGTTAGGTTGGATAAAGAAGTAGTAGTAGTAGTACCTGCTATTTTAATTATTTTTTGGGTCATTTCGTCACTTGTCATAACTAGTAGTTGATGTAGTTGTAGTAGTAGATGTTGTATAAAAATATACCCGAAAACAAATCAGTCCCCCCTCCACCCCGTCTATAGTAATCTATGTACGCTACCCCGAAAATACCTCCCCGCATGGCCTATCAGCGAAACTGCTCTGGCAGATCCTCCGCTCGCCACTCACTGGCCTGGAACTCGACGTCCGGCTCCCGTAGGTACTGCGCGTGACGCACCACCCGCACCTCGGCGGCTTTGCTCTCCCGTAGATGTTCCGTTTTCTTCCGCTCCGATTCGTTGAGCAGCTGCTCGCTCTCGTCGGGGATAATGGCGCGCAGCTCGGCGTCCCGCGCCTCCAGGGTCTTCTCGAGCACGCTGTGCATACTTGCTAGGACCTTCACAGTTGACTTGGCGAGGGGTAATTCCGTCGCTGGCACATCGTCCGGGGAAACCCATGACTTGGTGGTGCGGAGGGCGGGATCGGCGTTGAACACGGCCTCGCGGAACCGGGCAACTGTGAGCGCGGCAAACATGTCGCCGGTGCCGCTGAAGTAGCAGTCCAGGGCCGGGACGTCGACACGGAAGAGACGTGGGGAGCCGTTGGAGCGGGTGGTTGAGCCGATAACGGTGAGGGTGTTGGGGAGGGGGGAGTCAGAGAGGTTGGCAATTTGCACCGAGGTGATGATCACGTGCGGGATGTTGTAGGTGGCATGGATGGCGGTGATGGCGTCGGCGAGAGTGGCGAGGGAGGTGATTTTGATGCCGGAAAGGACTCTGCGGGGTGTGAGAATGGGATTAATTGGAGGGACAGGGGAGGGGATTTACTCGGCTTCGAATTGGTTGGGGAGGATTAGATCTGCGTAGCGGATGATGTTCTTGTAGGCGGGGACGACTTCGTCGTTGACGTAGAGACGGCCTTGGTCGCCCATTACGGGGTCCAGAACTAGGGTCCATGGTTAAGATTGAGATTGGTGGGAGATAATGGAGAGTCAAGCTCACTCCAGAAGAAGGATCCGGGGTTCTTTGCGGCTTTGCGCTGGAGGTCCATGCCGATGGCCCCGACGGCTTCGACCGCGGCTGCACTGGGTGCATAGCCCGAAAGCATAACGTCGAAGTCGAGCAGGTTGCTCTGAGTGAGGCCATCGTACAGCGCGGTGATCTCGTCAGCTGTGGCCCGAGTGCCTTTGAATTGCCTGTAACCGGTGTGGTTGCCTGGGTTGGTTAGTGGCATGTGTCTGAAGCAGAGAGGATATGCTTACTGAAGTGGACGGTGTTCAAGGCGGCAACGTCACAACCCAGCAGCTGCATGACCACGCTGGCCATCTTGTTTCCCACATATCTGGTCCGTCAGCATGCGCAGGAACTGGAGGCGACGAGACCGTCCGGGTTGTAGAGCCGGATAGGCTGTTATCAGGCATGACACATACCCGTAGACGACCTAGGGAGTGTCAGCAAAGTGACCGGCATGCCGGCGCGGCAGGCTGGGGGGGGGGAGGGGGATGGCACGTACATGGCTGGCGACAGCCAAGACCCTGGTCTCAGGGACGAGAAGATCGGCAGACATGATGAAATGAAGGGAGGTGGTGGAGGGGAAGAGGAGAGTCGCGACGGGGATCGAGAATCGATGTCAATCCGCTGGGTCGGCGATAGGCGAGGTGGGCCCTGCGCTGCCACCGCCCTGATTGGCCGATAGGGCCGGCGTGCAGCCCGTGCCATTCGGGACTTTTTCATCTGGTCGGGCTGGATGGACGGGGGATTATCACGATCAATTGGATGGACGGGGCCATGACTAAGGCCTCGCGTCAGAACCGAGTCAGGTCGTTTCAGACGAGGCACACAACAGGTATAACGCCCGGATTAACCGCAGGGAGGAGGAGCATCTAGCACCTTACTACTAGTTCCTAGGTACTGTGTACTGTGGTAGTAGACTGGCCAGCCCGGAGGCCAATCAGCCGGGCTGCTAAGAATAACCCGGAGTCCAGACGCATCGATGGGCCCAAGGATGGCACCTGCAGCACGCCCTCGTAGGCTGAAGGCTCGTCCAGGGTTGCAACGGCTATAGCACGAGCCACTATTCGGGTCAGGCACGCCCCTGATCCATTCCCAGGTCCCGCAGCATCAATGCGTTAAAACTGCCGGCTTTCCCATCCATCGTTGTCATCTCCCTTGCCCTAATCCATCCCTTCCCCTGCCACCATTGTCCGTGGCCAGCCTCCATTGAGACCATGCCACGGCGATAACCAGGTCCGCTCTTTTGCTTTCCCCTTACAAAAGTATATTCCGTCCGTTCTTTATTCCTTCCTCGTGGAGCGCCACACTCGTTCATCATGTCCCACAACGTCCACGCGCCGCGCATCAACACGCCTGCTCATTCTCCAGCCCGATTCTCTTTTCTGCTTGTCTGGTCCATGATAGTCCTTCTTGCATTGCCAGCCGTCTCAGCATCCGTCTTGCCCATCCAAATCGCAGACATGGGCGTGCAGTCATCCGACCCGGAAGTTTCACCCAACAATGGAGAGATCGTCGACGTAGATCGATCTCCACCAGCATATACCACCACCACAACAACAACACCATCAAATCCTCTCTACCCCCGCTCCCCCTCCACCACAGACACCACTACAGACACCACCACAGACACCACCTTCCCCACCCCCTTCGACACCTCCCTCACCAACAACTTCACCACAACCACCTGCGCCACCTACTTCACGACCCTCCTCACCAACACGACTCTAACCTCCTGCCACGCCATCTCCCTCCTCCTCCGCAACTCCGCCTCCTTCTTCCACACCCTCACCTCCGCCCCAATGACCTCCTCCCTGCTCGACACCGCCTGCGCCTCCCCCGTCTCAACCTGCAGTACCGCCCTCACCACTCTCGCCTCGTCCCTCCTCCACCCCTCAACCTGCGGCCACGACTACACAGCCGGGAACCAACTCGTCGTAGATCTCTACACAGACCTGATCACCTACGAACCCTTGTACCGCGCCACCTGTCTCCAATCCCCCAGCACAGGGAACTACTGTTTCGTGGACGCCGTGACCAACACCTCCAACGCCGTGAACTACGATGTGTATTTCGTGGCGTATGGGCCGGGGAATGAGATTACGGGGGCGCCGTGGCCGACGTGTAATGAGTGTTTGCAGGCGACGATGGGGGTGTTTGCGGAGTGGGCGAGCGTGGATGGGCAGCCGTTGGTGGAGTCGTATTTGCCGACGGCGAGGGCGTTGGATGGGGCGGGGGCGTGTGGGGCGGGGTTTGTGAATGTCAATGTGACGGTGGGGGAGGTGAAGAGGGTGGAGGAGGAGTCGGGGGGGGAGAGGGTTGGGGGATTAGGAGGATGGGGGTTGGGGTGGGTGAGTTGGGGGGTGGTGGGGTGGAGTTTGGTGATGGCGTTGTAACTAGTACTACTACTACTAGGAGGATGGAGAGATGGATGGATGGATGGATGGATGGATGGATGGGTTATGGATGATGATAGCGCTGGGTTACTCTCGTTGCGCTGTTTACTTTACGTTTACCTTACTTTACCTCACCTTACTTCTAATGTCTATATTTAATTCTAATCGACACCAAGTGACTTTGTCAGACGGACTCTCCTACGGTGTGTGTAGACAGGAACAACGAATGTCGATATCAACAAATAGATTTGTTATTCTCCATCAGGAACACATGTCGGGCGGTCCCAACGCAAACAACGTGAGGTATATCCGGCCCTGTAGGGCAAAGGTAAATATCAAACAGAGCTGAAGAAGATCACACGAAGTTAATGGTGCCAGCAGATCACGGTCGTCAAGATAATCATGATACAGCGTTGTGGTTACAGGGGTGGTCTGAGATAACAGGTAAAGATAGGAGGTAGTGGTGGCGGTCGAGCTTAACTTCGTCGGAATGTATCCCCCATCGCCACGCCCACCAAGCTTTGTGGCCCAAAGCTTTCCGTCGCCATTCCCGACGCCGGGCTCTGGGCATCCCTTTCGCGCTTGATGCGGAAGAAGGCTAGCTTGGCAAACCGGTTGAGCTGCGCCCAGAAGTGTCGCCCGGCGGGATGCGCCGCGATCCGCTCCAGAAGCTCGACTGTTGCCTCGCGCACCGGTTGGTGCGGGTGAAACAGCCCCATGCTAATGTAGAAGAGCCCCGCTTGATTCTCGGGCGTCACGGTCAGAAGCTGGCAGATGCCGGCATAATCTTTGACCGCATGCGCAAAGGCAATATAGATCGCCCCCGCATCAGCGGGCGGCAGCCTCAGCGCCCGCAGCCGATCATGGTGGTGGGCCAAATCCGGCTTCTGAATGGGCCGGGATGGGTAGTACATCGCCGCAATGTCCTGGATGAAGGAGTAATACGACCGCGTCGTCCGCCACCCTTCGATCCGCGACACCGAGGCCATCAGCTCGCGTTGCTTGGCCCCCTCGTCCGGCCAGACGTACCCGTGTCCGCGCAGGGTTGTCGGGTCGAGGGGATCCGCCTGGAGGCCGCTCGGACTCTCAGGCGATAGCTCCTCGTTGGGCCCAATGACGTACAAATTGGATGCACCATAGACCGTTTCCTCAAAGGCGGCAGCGACCCGAGCAAACTTGGTAATGTATGCGCGACACTTGGCCCGGATGGCATTCTCGCCATATCGGTTAGTGATGCTGCGCTGAACCTCTTCCATGAATACATTGTCCCCACTGGGATCGGCGTTTGCATTCGCCGGCGGGTGATGGTGCATGGCGGCCTGCTGCTGGAAATACAGCAATCCTTCCGTGACAGGAGCCGGCTCAATATGACTGCTGATTTTCATCCGACCTGTGGGCAGATCGCAGAGAACGTCCCACCACTCGGGGTGATTCGCAAATGTGGGATTCGTCACTCCAGCAATGAACCCGGGAACCCGGAGGAGATCATCGATCTTCGTCAAGTCGGTGTATGGAAACGCATGTCGGGTGAATCCGCGCAAGATACCGCCCGAGGCGAGAGCACATGCTGCTAACACCGCCTCTGCCACTTCTCCTGAAGGACGGTTGTGGCCCAAAAATATGACTCGCTTTTGCGTCAGCATCGCGTTGATGAGAACGATGATCGGATGGGTGAAGGGCCCGCTGGTGGTGAGGTGAGAGTGGATGGGGAAGGGCTGTGGCGAGGCCGCATGTGGACCGGCAAAGATCTGGATAAGCTTGATAAGGGAAAAGTCGCCCACGATCTCCGGCCAGATCACTGTGGGTACCTTCACAGGGATGGGAATGTCGTTGTAGACGATCTTGGACTCAAACTCGTGCGTATCCCGAGGTAGTGTGTGCCGAGGGGGCGCTGGCCTCCTCGGTGATGGTGGGCACTCATCATCAAATGGCCCACCTTCTTCGACCTGTCGCTGATGAATCATCTGCTCGAACTTCTCAATGAACATGTCCTTGGAGTTGCTCGCCTGCAAGATTAGTCGCTCCAAAAGAGATAGCCTCGGCAGCAGGGACAGGTCCATGGAGTTCACAGCGTTGTAAAGCGACGCGAGTGTCTCCGGATACGGGTTCTTGAAGTAATCCTCCAGAGCTAGGAGAAGCAAAGGCTGTTGTTGCCTGTCAGCTCAACCATTGGGATATATTGTGTGAATGAACCCACTTTATATATATGCAGGAAAGAATGCCGTGTACAAATCGCCATAGCTTTGACCACGGCACCGCTGTAAGTGTTTAGTATCAATTGAGTAGCCTGAGATGATGGGAGCAGGACGTACCGCTTGACGGTATTATCTTGTTTCGTATTTACAAGGTTGAGCACATACATCAAGGGTGGCCCCTCGCCACCCTCTTCTTCGTCGCTGCTCTCCTCTTCGGTCGACCCACCGGCATCCTCGCTATCCCCGTCACCGCTCTCCACATCCGTCACCCCAGACTTCTTTTTCTTCTTCTTTTTCTTGCCGGTACTTGAGGCGTCGTCGTCGTCGTCGTCAGCATCGGCGCTCGTATCTTTGTGCAGGAAGAAGATCGTCCAGTCCTGACTTCGGACGTGCGTTTGATCGGGAAGCATCAGCTCAGCCAGCATACTCTCGTCGCCGCTGATGGCGGCGGGATACTGATGCTCCATGATTGGGCCGCGGTCAATGTGAAAGGAGGCCACGAGGATATATTCGACATGTCGCTCGGAAGAGTCCCGGGGATACTGCGACTTGCATCGCCGCGGCTTGGGGTACATGGCCGCTGCGCCATTGCCTAGCGAGCGACGGCGCGCCGAGTTCCCCGAGCTACTCGGGGTGCGCCGGTGGATGATGGAAGGAGAGGGAGATAAACGGGGAAGGCCATTGGACTTGGAAGGACTGGTGGTGGCCGCAAGCGAAAGAGCCGTATCGTCAGGCGGTCGGTAAGGCAGTGAGATGCTCATTTTCTGGCTGGGGAACAGGGGGTCGAGGTGGGCACGGGTGTCATTCAGATCGAGGGCGGATCGGGGGTGGGTGGGAGCTCCAGAGGGCCGGCGAACAGTGAGCACGAAAGTGGCGATAATAGCAGCATACTCGACCAATTACACCAACGGGACCGAAGCGACCTGACTCAGGCGACGGGTACTGCTTGTCCGTCAGTCATTGTCGAGTTTTGAAGGCCAGGGCGGACGGGGGAGGTTCGTCGATCGGAGGATTAGTCGGGATAGACTCAGGGGAAAAAGAAAGGGGACGAGAGCCTCCAAAGCCCACGCACCGACGATGATCTCCACAGCGGGGAAGGCGACGGGAGACACACCAGCACCACCGACCGCCATGGCCTCAATGCACGCAGGGAGGCTTCCAGCCGGGCGGAATGGCAAGGAAAGAGAGGAGGGAGGGGGGGGAATAAGCCCCTGGGTCTGGACCGAGAACAGATCCCTCGGGGAGGCAGTCAGAAAGCAGATGATGATAAGAATAATAAGAATAATAAATCGAGCAGTAGTCGATCGGATCTCTTTCTCCGTGCAGTCGATCCAGGACAGCCAGTGGATGAGGAAGACTGCAGAACTGCCGGTGGGATCCCTTGGCCCCCCCCCGCACGTGCCCCCGTGCTCGGCCCGACTTCTCCCCCGACGCTTGTTTGTTTGGTTGTCTTTCCCTTCTGGGAAGTATGATATCTATCCCGAGTCCCCCGTCCTATCTTCTCCAGTACAGTGAGCTGAGCTTCCCAATCGCTCCTGGCTCCGTGAACCTGCCTACTACTCTGGGGTCTTGTACAGTCTCTGATCCCCCATTCACCATGGTAAGTGCTCGTTCTCTCCCATCACCATCTCCCCCAACCTCCGCTCACCGCCGTCTCTCCAGGTCACCTCCAACGCCCCCTTCAGGCCGTCACCCTTATCGTTTGGCTCCCCTCGAACCTCTCCATTCCGCCGCCCCTCCACTCCCAACTCGCCTCCGCAAGGCCGTTCTAGCCCACCCGGCAGTTCTCCCAACCGCGGATACACCCCAGTCCAGTCCCCGAGTAAACTGAAGGAATCATACACCGTCGAGGAAGATGATACCACGTCACCCAAGAGCAAACCCAGAAGCCCCATTGCACAGCCTCGATTCACACGAGATACCCCCTCTTCGCCAACGAGGGGCGCTCATTCCCCGGACCCGTCGTCATCGCTGATGGAAGCAAAGGCCACCAACATGATGGCAGCATCGTCCGACGCCGCAGCTAAGCTATCGCCTGCACAGCTGCGGGAAATCCGAGAGGCCTTCCAGGTTCTTGACCGGGATAACGATGGGTTGGTGGATAAGGAGGATGTAGCAGATGTTCTTACGAACGTGGGTACGTGAGCGCGAAACCAGCGAGCCGATCATGATACTCGGGCAGTTACGTGTGATACTGACACATGTTGCTCGCTAGGCCAAGACCCAACGGCCCTTTCCAGATTCTTCCCTCTGGGTGGTCCCCAGACCATCAATTTCCCCACCTTTCTTAATACCCTCTCTCAGCTCCTCGCGCCCCTTTCATCTCATCAGGAGCTCATGAATGCCTTGGCGGCCTTTGACGAAGACGATAGCGGTCAGATCGATGTGGACGAGCTGCGCGATGCCCTACTACATACGGCGTCCGAGGAGGGAGAGTTGCCGCTGAGCGACCGGGAAATCAACGATGTACTAAGTGGCTTTACGGGACGCCGAGCATTTGGAGGAAAAGGGGCTCGGGTGGCGGGGAAAGGGAAGAGGGGGGAGGTGTTTCGATACCAGGATTTTGTGAGTGGGATCATGGGAGGGACGGAGAACGGGCAGGCGAATCGACGCGGCAACTGATCGCCGGGACAGTGGGGAGTGGGAATTATTGCTTATAGTTCGGAACGGCGTTCGGATGATGGGCAGACCATACTTTAGTAGCAACCGACTGGCTCTGGCAGCCACGAACATGACTATGAATATGAGATGACTTGGATGAGATGGAGGATGGCCTCGTGGCCACTGACGGCACTACGTAAGCAATCAATCGATCATCAATCAATCAATCAATCAATCCATCCAGGGGGGCACTGGACCGACAGGGCACGATGGGAATAAGGTTGCAGAGGATGACTCGTGGGCCCAAGGGATTAAGGGAATTAAGGCCAGGAATTTCCCATGGCAACTGAGCTTCGCTCGCGTCGTCGCGTGTCCCCGCATTCATTCCGTCGGCAAAAAAAAGCCCGCCATCAGATTAACTTCGCCGGGCTAAACCTGGGCTAAATAATGCTAAGTCTGCAACAGATCCCCCTAAGAAGCTGTCCTCCTTTCCACTCCCGCCATCCTTATTATTCTTATCCTTCATGCATCATCACCCTGGTCCTCTTTGATCCGGTCCTCTTGTCCCTCAGGACCAGGAAGATGGTTTCTGCGCCAGACGCAGACCCAATCCTTGCTGATCCAATAGACTGTCACTCCGACCTGCAGACGCCCAGGTAGACAGCCAGCCCAGCCCAGCCCAGCCAGCCAGTCAGACACGACCCCCCCCCCCCCAACGCCAGCATGTCTCCCTCTTCCTCCTCTTCTCCTTCCTTCCAACCCACCCAGGCCCAGCTCAACCTCGCTGCTCTGGCCGGGTCGCCATCACCACGGACCATGCGAGGCTTGCGCAAGATCCAGTCTCACCAAATCCTCTCGTCTCACCCGCCATCTTCAACTCTTCCGGCATCGGGGCGCCTGTCCGCTGGGGCCGAGGAGCTTGTCGCCCAGCCCCCCCAGCTGGACTCGCCCGTGCGACTGCGCTCTCAGCGACGGGCGCGTTCCAACAGCGATGCGTCATCTCGGGACCCCCCAGCGATAGGAACCCAAAAGCGATCGGCCAGGAAAACGGGGTCTGGCTTCGGAGTCAAGCGTTCGGTCTTGGAGACACTCCTCCGAGATGGGCCACATCAGGGGGATCTGCAAGAGGGCCTTCAGGAGCTACGATACCTGGTTCTATCGACACGAGTCGAGGCAGACGCGGATGGCATGGTATAATTCCCCTCGTGCTCCCTTCGGAGAGCTACGCATCCACTAACCTTGTTGCGCCAGTCAACATACCGGATCTACCTATGGCTCGTGCTTCTCGATATCCCTCCCGTCCCAACCGACGAATACCTCTCTCTCATCCACCGAGGCCGCTCCCCAGCCTATACCAAAATCCGCAACGACACCTTCCGTACCCTGGCCACAGACCCCCTATTCAAACGTCGCGTCACAGAAGCCAGCCTGATCCGGCTGCTCAACGCCGTCGCATGGAAACTCTACGATGCAAAGAACAAATATCGATCGCGATCGCGTCCGTCATCTTCTCGTCTCCGAGAGATTGAGCTCTTGATTAACACACCTCCGAGCATCGAGGAAGAGCCCTCCCCATCCGGCAGCACACCAGGTAGCGTCGCCAGCAGTCGCGGTGACAGCAGCGGGATCACAAATGAGTCCGCGCTGTATGTCCAAGGCATGAACGTGCTTTGTGCACCTTTCCTTTATGCCGCCCGCAGTGAAGTCGAGGCCTTTGGCCTGTTCCACTCGTTCATCACACGCGAATGCCCGGGTTACATCCGGGGCGCAATGGACGGGGTCCATCGGGGACTGCGCCTGGTCGATCAATGTTTGGAGATCGTCGAGCCCAAGTTAGCGGCGTACCTCTTTTCCAAGGGGCTGCAGGCGAAACTATACGCATTTCCGTCGGTGTTGACACTCTGCGCGTGCACGCCTCCTCTCCCGGAGGTGCTGCATCTGTGGGATTTTTTGTTCGCGTACGGAACACACCTGAACATCTTGTGTATTGTGGCGCAATTGATACGGATGAGGGATACAATCTTGGACAGTCCAAGGTATGTTTACTTTTTTTTTTTACCCTTTTCGTCCCTGGTTTTTGATTTCCCCTTTTATTTTCTTTTTCCTTATTTTCGCCTCATTCCCAAAAAAGCAACCCCAAAACACAAACCCAGACAGGGGGGCAAAACAAGAGCAAATCACAGCCCCCTAAAGCACCCGCCTGCCCCGACACATCATTATGATATAATGTTCCTCGGCTTGATATGACACCCCCGAACCCAAACAAAGCCCGCAAGCTGGTCTAGAGCTAACACGACCCATCACAGTCCCAACAAAATCCTCCGATCCTTCCCGCCGCTCGACGCCAAAGAAATCATCGCCCTGACGGTCCTGATCGTCCGCAAGATCCCCGAACCGCTATACGCCGAACTAATCGACCACGCCAAATGATGCTCATTTCCTCTCCCTCTCTGTTCCTGCTACGGACTAGCTAGCTCACCAACAAGCCAGTCGGCCCAGCCAGCCACAGAGCCGATTTCCCACTCACCTAGTACAGCCAACAAACCCACGGACCTCCCACCCTGCCCACGACATACAAGAAGATAATCTTCCGGTCTGGACTAATTTTACCTCCCTCCCTTCCTCCCTAACGCCTTTTTACGTACGCGCCGATCTAACGACGACTAATTGAAACTGACGGAGGACGCTTACCCTACTTACCTATGCTGTACTTGTATTTTACTTTTCTTTTATCTTCTCTTTTTTTTTTTTTGTGTGTTGACCTTTTGTTTCCGTTTGGTATTTAGGGCGTTTCTCTCATGATAACTACCATTACTGTATGTATTATTGATTGATATGAGAGCATGATCATTGATGGAATGTTGTGGATGGATGGATTGTTGAAGGAGATGGATGATGGGATGAGGAAGAGGAGGAATATACCTGGCGGATGGACAAGGGGATGTATTTTAGATGAGATTTGATTGTCTACGTTAGGTTTAGCTAACTAGTTAGATAGTTCGATGAGATGAGATGGATGACTCATGAGTGAATGATGGAATTGAATGCATGCATTATCACTATTATTTATTATCTTTGGATCTATCTATTACAGAAGAGGATTTGTTACGTTCTAGACGCTATGTCGCTAACTTGCTATCCAATCTATATACCCGTTTTACCCCCGGACGCCGGAATCAAGACTCGATGACACGCATGTATAGAGTAGATGATAGATAAATCACATTCGATCCCAAACCCCTAAAACCAGACCCCGGTGCCCCCCATCCGCCTTGACCGCCCGAAGTGAAGAGACATATACGATTATTGATAAATCGAGTGATCTGGTTGTCGGAAAGCTAAGTAGCCACAGCTCTCCGTCCGGTATTAGACCCATTGACGACCAAGGGTCCGCACCGGTCGCCCGATTTAGAGGACGCCGATGTTGAGGAAGACAGTGATGCCGACCGCTGGCTGCTAGTGCTAGCACTGGTCGACCCATCCTCCTTTACGACCGGACGATTGGCATTAACTGACAATGCAGGGGCACGCCCCGCCGCGTGCCCCTCACGGGCCAGACTGTATGCGAGATGGATACTCCGATCGATTTTAACGCGGATCCTAGCTCCCATGAAGTAGGTGCCATTGTACAGCGCCACAACATGTTTGGCTTCATCCGCCGTGCGTAGCGTCACCCGCGCGAAACCCTTGCAGCGGCCGGTGTCTGGGTCCGTCGACACCTCAGATTGCTCCACTATGGCGCCACAGTCTTCAATGAAGGCACGAAAGTCCTTGTCGGTTGTGGTGGGACTGAGGTTCTGTGCGAAGATAGTCCGTCTTGGAGGGGGACGGGGGCCCGGGCCACCGGGCTGGTAGGCCGGATTGTTGCCATAGGAAGATTTTCCGGAGATGTGGGCCCGACGTCCGGGCACACGAAAGCCTCCGTACATTGGGGCATTGGGAAACGGTTGCATGGTTGGAATAGGATATGGTGGGAAGATGGGAACAGCGAAGGCATCGCCGAATGAGTGACGGAGAGGAGCGGGGGATGGTGGGATGCCTGGAATGGGTTGCTGTGTGATCGGGTCTGTGAAGACAGGCATGAAGGGCTGATGGGGCAACCCCATGGGATTAATCATGGGGGCATAATCAGGGGTTGGATATGTCGGCCCATTTGGACTCGTGGATATGACGGGTCTATGAGTTGTCAGTTGTTGCCTAATGAAGAATAGGGCCTGCTTTCTGCACTTACTCGGGGGAAATAGGGGACGGAGGCACGGCCATGCTCTGCGTGGCGCGCGGCGGCGTCGAGTAGCCTGCTACATAGTTGGGCGGCACCACACACGCCGGACTCTTCGTGGGCCCAGCAATTGGCCGTGTGGGTGAACTGGTTCGTGCTAATGTGACAACCAGACTCTGACCCTCCCAGCCGTTGGTAGATAGTCTATCTGGAAGCAACCTGTCAGCTACCTTCTGACCATCTCAGCCCAGTTACGCACGGTAGGTCCGCCATGCTTCGTCTTCGTTCTTCACGATGATCTGGCCTAGACCGGTCGGGAACCCGTGCTGGTCGTCGTAGACTACTGCTTGACGAATATGTAAGGCAGTCTGACGGACCAGGTCCTTGAGCTCTTGCCAACGACAGTGCGCAGGGATCTGTTACATCGGTCAGACACAATGGCTCGTGGGATGTATCGAGTGGGAAACTTACCCCTTGAAGGAAAAGAACGAATTCCTCCTCTGACCTTCCAGATTTTGCCATCCGCCCCTTTTCGCGTGGATGAAAAGGCATAGTAATGGTGTGGTAGGGTTCGATGTGTCAGATCCCCTGAATACTCGGAGAATGGATGAAGTCGAGGTGGACCTCGAGAGTTTAAGCCTTGGATCACCCAGGTAATGGTCTGTTCTCAATGCTTTTCGACTCCAATGCGGAGGACAGGATCGGGTAGTCGAGGTGATGACCTGGGAGCTAGATGATGAGTATCGAGTCGGATCTGACGGTCTCACGCCCGGGTATGGCTAGTGATGCCCGAGGGTACTATGCTTACTGGCTAATGCTCCAAGACCCCGGTCGCTGTTCAGACAATTAGGTACTGGTCGAAGAAAGAAAGCGATCCACAGAGGACGGAAGCTCGAGGACCACTGCTTCGTGGGTTTTAAGTCAAGGCAGGCAGACAAGCGACGGAGGGTCGATCGACCTCCTACATCGATAGAGGCCCACCGATGGCGAAAATGTTGGGGCCGATGCTGAAGCAGCAGCAGAAGCAGCCACGGTAGGAAGAGTAAGGAGGGCCAGAATAAAAATAATAGTAAGAATGTCCGAGAGAATAGGAATAATGAGGACAGGGACCGTGAGAATAAGATTAGTGCAACGAGGCCCAGAGGCAGAGGGAAAATAGACGAAAGCCACCGATGCATCCGCTGACGAATTAAAGGGGCGCAGTTGACCTCGAGAGCTTGTCAGGGAATTCCGGGCTCGAGACCTGGAGACTGGGATGGGCGATGGGCGATGGAGGGATCGCAGCGGCGGGATCGAAGGAGGACGGGCCCAAGCAGGCTGATGATATGTCATGCATGATCAACTGTGATGGATAAGAAAAGATGGAGACTCACTATTGAGCTTGGGAGATGCCGGAGAGGATCGAGCACACCAAAGACCGAGAGATCAGAGTGAGGAGGGGAAAAGAAAAGACAGAAAAAGTAAATATCCTGGCACTAAGCCAGTCCGTCAGTTTCAGCCAGTCTGTCAATTTGGATTAGGATTTGGAAGTGCAGAAGGAAAGGAGAATTCTTCTGCGCATTGAGGGATGGAGCAAGGACCGTCAGGAAGCGAGTAAGTGAGTAAGAAGCAGGTGAAGGATGGAGGAGAAGGAAGCCGTATAGTAAGGAAGTAACTGGTGGGTAAGATCGGGGCCCAGTGACGATACTGTATACAACACCACCAACAGCCAACAAACATGACCAACCACCATCTTTTCACCCATCCATTCTTCTTTGTCTCCTTCCCCTTCTTTTCCTCCCATCCTCCCCACCCCATCAACCCATCAACCCATCAACACCTTCCTTCCTCCCATTCGAGGACATCATGCTTGGCGGACAGGGTTACACCGCCAGATCTCAGGACAGCCACAACAAAGACGCTGTGCTGAAGTCAAAGAAGTAAAAAACGGGCTTCCGGGCAATGTAGACAGCGGACCACCCGCCCTGCATCGTCCTGGGCGCGAATGGCATTGTGCCTCCGCCCTTCTCGTCACCCAGGGGAAGCCAACCGGAATAAAAATGATATCCAACTTTCAGCAGATGGCTGCTGCGATACGAGGGTTGCTTTTGCCCTTGGTCGCCTTTACTTTTGCCAGGGCTGCGAGCAAAAAATAGACAACCTCAGCCCTGAAATGGGGATGTGGAGTTACACCATTGGATGGGTCTCATGTCTGATAGTGAGGCCTGCATCAGGTTCACTCGACCACCCCTCCCATCCCGGTTCTGACGGTTCTGATTGCTGCACTCGCCCGGGGTCATTCCCTCGTCTCGAGAAAGGTACCCACAGACTGTCATTCGGGAAGGCAGCTCAATCGAAAAAAAAAGCAGAGAAGACGAATACCCTGGCGATTTAGCTCAGAAGCAGCCTATAGTGAACAGTGCATCTCTCAGTCCGATCCAGCCTTGCCCCTTGATTCGGTTCGAGGGCCACCCAGATTCGGCCGGGAAGATCCCTGAAACCGCCTGCATGTGAGGTATCCATTCCAACAGTCATCGCTTAGGTTTAGGTCTCGCCGGCCCGGAGTACCTGTCCACTCCATGCATCGACATTGCCACTCAGGTCACCGCCGGCGCTGAGCGATACATCCAAAGAATGTCGCACCGCAGGAGGGCGTAGCAATGACTGGAGCGTTGGCCGGAGACACTAACCAACGCCCGGGCGGCAGACGCCTGGCTCCGGTAACCGCTGCAACCAAAGCGGACCTGGTGGAGGTGAGACCAGGAGCAATAGGGTGGAGGGCTGAAAGAGGATGCTATCGGATCCATTGATTTATGGGACTGTGCCTAGAGCTAGTCGGAGGCCTGAAAAAGTTAGCCAGGCACTGGATTAAACTGCCGAGATGAGCCGCTGCAATCCGAGTCTAATCCGCGGGGAGCCCTACGACTAGTCGAGTAGCTGTCTCCATCGCTTTCAAACCCCGTCTGTGTTTGTCCATTTGGTCGCCTCAGCCCGTGTGAGTCACGGGGGAGCCAGGGCAGATCGCAAACTACCTTCCCCAGAACTCCGCTAAGAATCGATAGTCGGACGATCGACCGATAGAGCCCTCTTCTTCCGCTCCACGGGCCCGCGGCTCTGGTAGGATCTCCCACTAGCAAGTGCTCGTTTCGCTCAATTCCCAACATGGGAAACAATCTAGAAGGGATGGCGGAGACGGTCGTCGGTTCTAGTTTCGAGAGCCTGAATCTTGAGGTTAAAGGGTGCTAGTATCCGCCGTGGCTGGCTCACGAATCTCCCCACTGGGCGGGCTACCTTAATCTTCATATTCCCGATGAGGGAAGACGATATTCATGATGGACAGTCGCGGTCGCGTGGACTAAGCTTTGGTCGTGTCACTGTCGTACGAGGAGGTTAAATGCTCTGTCCTCCGTGCCTGGGCGTGCCCATTACATACATGAGCAGTACAGTAGTCGGCGGACTATTGAGCACTACGACATGTCAGTGGGGAGGTGAAATTTCGGACCCTGTTTATCTGAAGATTGATCTCTTATGCTCGTAGCTACGGCGTACTCGGTGGTCTGGCGTGGGCCGAATGCCAATGGCTTCCTTGGGTCATACCGTTGCTTCGAGGGTGATTCTCCAAGTCATAAGGCAGGCCGAACTGGAAGATCCGTCGATCCCGGGCAGTTCCTCAGGACACGATCACTAGAAGCGAGAGACAGCCATGGAATGGGACTCCGAAGAACGAGCTCGACTTGTCACATGTAGCATTCGCCCAAGTGGCCCGACTGGATCGCATCATGTCAACCTCGATGCTTGGCCGGGAATTATCTGACATTTCCGCTGACACGGTGACCATGGGATCGAACCATGACAACTCGGCCGACCTTTCTGCAATCAGTCACTGTGCACACTGAGTCCATCTGAGCAGTGAGCACATGACAGGACTCTTACTCGATCGTCCATCCCGGGCGTTCCTGTCATCCCCCTGGTGAGTTCTGATTCAGCAGCCGGCCCAACCTCCCTCCTTCCGCCCCCTTCAGTCCCAATGCCTCTTCATCGGTTCATCCCCAATACTAACCGGATACCACCGTAGCGCAGTGGGCCCGTTCCTCGAGCCCAAAGGCCAAAAGCGACGATGAAACGAGGCCAGCGGACAGCGAAATGAGCCCCGACCCACTGATCAGCGACCACCCACCATTACGGCCACCACAAAAGGGGGCAATCACTTCGGGTGTGGCTGAAAAGGACAGGCACCATTAGCCTTTAGGCTATTAGCTAATCGGCCTTGTCGCCCGTCCGACTTTCTCGTTCGCTGGATGCCCGAGCCTAATATCCCCCAGATAGATTATTCTGCTCGAAACCCGGTCTGATACAGTGATAAGACACCATCATCACCCGCAACTCGATCTGATCCCTTGCCATGCGGGGCTCACAAAATACTCACTTACGTGTCCGTGTTACAGGCAACCGGACTAATGTCCCAACGCTGTAAGGGGGGGAGCGGGGAGGAAAGGAAAGGAAAGAGAGGGGCAAGAAACAGACAGATCCATGATGTACTTGGGTAAAATGGAGGGGTAAAGGTCCGTGAACCTTCCCCTCCTTCTCCTCCTCCTCTCCCCTCTCCCCTCGTGTACGGAGTATACCGACACAGTACACACACACACACACACACAAACATGCAAACATACGTCCATTCTTCAATTAATTCAACCCAAACCCAAAAGACAAGTAGATACTAGATAGGTAGGAAGAGTGGACCCCCCCCCCTCAAAATACGGAGAAACAGCCACACGCCAACAGCAGACTACGTACTAGGTAGATACGGGGTCAGTTGAGCCATTACAACGAACTACGGGGTAAAATCCCGCCTAGTACCACCTAACCTAGTACTACTAGAGAGTAGAATGAATCCCGACCAACCAACCAACCACTCACTCACTCACTCACTCACTCACTACCCCGTTCCCTATCTACGACCTACTACCTACTCCGGACTTAGTACTTAGTACTTACATACTAGTCCTTAGTACTAACCCCCCTCCAGTAATAGTATTCAATCCTCACTAACCCAGTCCGGAGTACGCTCAATAATACCTTTGAACTCCGCTAATGCTACTTGAGGGTTAGTTTTCACCACCCGGGGGGTTTTTTTTTAATTTAGTTGTAGGTACTTCGGTTAGCCTACCTACCTACCTACCTAGTGTCTAGGTGGATGCTGCGTGTCCTGTTGGTAAGTGTGTCTTGGACGCTTTATCTATTTATTTTTTTTTTTTTTTTTTGGTCTACTGATTAGATCGGGATTTGGAAAAAAAAAAAAAAAAAAAAAAAGCACAATGCATTCTTATTAATTGTTTGTACGGAGTACGGAGTACATAGCACACACCCCCCAGAGAGAGAGAGAGAGAGAGAGAGAGAGAGATGCTATCTATCCTTAAAAGGTAGTAAGTACTATGTATGATAGTGGTATTAGTAGGTAAGGCCGGAAGAATCCGCCCGTGGCGGCCAGCCAAGTATGTCATTCAACATAACTCATCGGAGTTCTTGAAATAGTTAATCTTCGCTGCATTGCACTGTACTCACTGCACTGTATCCCAGCGATCCTTTCTAGGTATCTAGGTAGGTGATCTAGGTAGCTTGGGGTGATTTACATTACGATAGGCAGGGCGCAGGGCGTAGGCAGGCATGTATGTATGTATGTATGTTTGTCACGGGCCTAAACACCGCCAGGGTATAGGGGAGATAACCAAAGAGGAAAGGAAGGGTTGAATCTGGGGCTTATGTCCATGTACTATATCAATAGGTATTTGCCGGGCTTCGGAGGACTGTGATGCGATGCGGATTTGAAATCGGGATAATAGGGGGAAGCTTAGTTTGTTTGTGTTTGGAAGGGAACCTAGGGAATATGTACTACTACTAGTAGGATTAGGTAAGTCGGGGGGGGGTTCTGTTTATTTGCTTAGTTGGTTGGTGGATGGTTCATTGCTTGTTTGTAGGTAGGTACTAGGTACCTAGGTGTAGATAGTCTGGGGTAGGTATCTATTAGAAATCAAAATTTATAAATTTGCATAGATGTTTGAATGTAGATCGATTCTACATGCGGTAAACTCAATTCATTTCTTCCACACAAGCAAATCAAATTGGAAAACGGACAGTACTGGGTATCATAATAGCAATTCATTCACAAACGACGAAAAAAAAATCCAGTCAAGTTCCTTGGGGGAGTGTGGTGCTGGTGGCGGAGATGATCATCCCAAGCGGAGTGCCGTTCGCATGGAGAGTGGGACTTCGCTTCAAAGAGATCATCATCCCTCCTCACCCCCCTGCCTGACGGTTGATACCGCCGCGCGGCCCCGCGCAGTCCAATTTCATTCCACATGCTCCTCCAAACACTCATGTAATGTAGGGCGCTGCGAAGAGTCGATTTCCCAAGTCGCTGTTTGTTTGTTTGTTTCGACAGACATGTCGCGCCATTTGTGAAATATCGGCAGACATCGAGGAACAATCAGATCCAATAGCTAGTATCCAAAGGGGGCGGGCGCAGCAAAATATCACTATCACCATGCGCATTCTCACACAATCAACCACGACGAAAATCAATTTGTGCCAGCACAGTAGAATTGGTCCGGTAATTGGCGAGGCGAGGAAAGCATGCAGAACCAACACATCACGTCAAGGGTCTGCGGTTTCTCCTTCTCCCGTTGCGAGTTGCAATTATTGAGTCGGGGAAAACTGGGCGGACGATAGATGTTGTCACATTGTTGTTGTTGTTTCTCTCTTTCCCTTGGTCGCAAAGAAATGTGGGTGGGTGGGTTGGTTGGTAGGTTGGGGAGGGGCTTCAGCGAATAAAGCCGACCATGGATGCGCAGCGGCTACAGTAGTAGGAATTCATGCCGAATCGAACCACGCCGGGAGACGACTCGTTTTCCAGACTCATAGAGCGTTGGCAGCGGGAGCAGCGGACGATGTCGAAATTCATGGAGCCGGGCGCTGAGCCTGTCGGGGAGGTAACCCCCTTGGTGGCGCCGGAAGGTTGCGGTTGTACTTGCACCGAGGATGAACTCATCTTCTCCTTTCCGCTCCGAGTGAGGGTTCCGAAGGAAGATGAGTTGAATGCTGGAATGGCCAGTTGGGTTGAAGCAGCCTCGATAATGTGTGTCCGGAAGATTGAAAGGCGTGAAACTGCGCAAGAGGGTGGTGGTGGTGGTGGTGGTGGAATGGGGGCAGGGTGGGTGATTATTTAGGGTCGTTCACCTGGGTGGCGGAGTCGATAGATTGTCCTGGAAAACGCGGAAATACAGAGGCGATAGCGTTGTATTGTTTCTGGCAGTGCCCGGGTGGTTAGGCAGGCAGCAGAGATTGACCACGTGTGAAAGGGACAAGAAGGAGGAAGCGTCAAGTCCCGTCGGCCGTGGTAGTGATTCAGAATAATAGGCAGAAGAGTAAAAGGAGTGACCAGAGAATCGAGCTGGGCTGGAAAGTCGTGACTGGAAGGTATCTATACTACCAGAGCCCAGCGCCAAGCGAAGTGCTCAGGGTCAGATCGATCCACTTTTTTCCGCGCCTGTTTTGCACCGGCCTGAGCTAGTTGGGTAAAATAATGGTCATTTATATTATTCTGACGAGGCACAGGAGAAAGGAGGAGGCGGCCTTGGAAAAAATGGAAAAAAAAAGAAAAATAAAAAAAAAATCGAAAACCGAAAATCGAAAATCAAATAAACTAGAAGAAAAAAAAATATCGACCAAGACAGGGGAAGGTCGAGCTTCACAGCAACTAATTATAATAATAAGAATGAGGCTAGCAATCAGTACCGATTGAGGGATAAGGCAGCCGATGGTTCTGGGAGAAAGCTGCTGCACGGAATGTGGATGCCAGTTTCAGAGTTGATTCTGAGATTCTGAGGATGTCAACCATGAGATAGACGAAGGTGAAGGGGCAGGGGCAGGGTGTAAGTAGTATGTCGGTTGGTTCGGATTCCGTTGCGATGGAATGACGATTTGTATCGCCTGGTCTCAGGGTCTTGTAGAACGATGACATGCCATGGCATGAGAGGTGGCCGATTCTTATGACTGAACGACTGAACCTGTTGGAGCCTTCGGGAGGTGTCTTGTCTTGTCCTGTCCTGTCTTGCTTGGCTTGGTTTGTCTCACAGGCAGCCGTAATAATTTCAGTTTCGGGTCGTCTTGGGGTACCAGGGCGCTGGTGAAGTTACCAGACGGTTACGGCTATCATCCAGTGGTGTGGTGACCAGACGGGCTTTCTTGCTCATCTGTCCTGGGCTCCCCCCGGTCGCATTACGATTCATCTGGGACCGATAGACCAGTAGGTACGCCTGGATGAAAGGCCGATCGATAATAATGATGCTATCTTAATCCATTGTCTTTGACTTTCATCGTCCTGTCGTTCCCTTCGGGCGCGGCCACCATCCTGCATGGATTACAGCCACTACTTACGTATGTAGTGCTAGGTTTTTCTGTTCGGATCGCAACTGCAGCTGCCACCGTACCTACTTACTGACTACTGCCTCTTAACTTGCCTGCCTGCCTACCTCACATGCAGTCCAGCGAGGCTTGGTGTCGTTGCGTCAACACCCCCCCTCCTCCCTCCCTTGTCGGCGTCGGCGTCGTCCGCCCATCGCTGCTTTTCCCATTTCTCGTTGGTGCTTCGCTCCCAAGGCCGAGGGTCGTGTCGTCATGACTGATCCTGGTGGATGGAGTCGTCCGGGGCGATCGCCTGGGACTGTTGGGTTCAGGTTTCGATCTGCCATTCTCCTCTCCTCAGGAACACTCGTGGCCTGGCTGTAGATACTTGTGGTTCGACAAATGAGAGGCCGAATTGCCGGTATTCGGCGTATCGGCTCGCTCTCGCTGGTCACTTCGACCCTCTCCACTGTTCCGTTTCCACTGGCTTTGCACCTTAGTCATGTTCCATTGCCCCCATCGCCCAGCGTCTGCGATGGGTCTATTGGAAAAAAATAATAATAATAATAATAATAATAATAATAAGGATAATAAATGGAAAAGAATAAAGGGAAAAAAAAGAAAAAAAAAAATTATGGACCATTAGCCTGGCGGAGCATGGGGTACCTTGCTGCCCTGGTGCCTTTCAGTGGCTGCCTGTCACTGCTTAACTCAGCTAACCCCATTGACAAGTCAGTCCAAGGTCGTTGCTGAGTGGATGAACCGTCCTCGGGCCTCCCAGGCTGCCAGAGTCCCAGGCTGTCGGAAGTACGGAGCTACCATGGTCAGGTTCTCGGGAGCGTAGCCTCATCTGTCCTGCTTGACTCGGCGATTGGCAGCCCATGGATCGCAGCTATCATCATCATGATCTCTCCATGACAGCCCGATCTAACCATCCCCCCCTCCCCCAATTGATTAATCATCCTCATCCTTCACAAAAAGTCCCCATCATCCAACTACATAGTACAAAGGTCGGGCATGAACCCCAAGACATGTCAATATTACCTCAGCCGCGCTCGTGCAAAGGCCCAGCGGCTGTGTTGACTGTTGACTGTTGTGTGCCCGTGACTCGTGAGGCGGTTACGGGCTCCACCCTGGGCGTTTCAGAATCTTCTGTCAGACATGAAGGACTATCTACTTCCGGTCGCCATGTCCATAATTCCTCGCAAGTTCCATCGGCTCCTCGGATTTATGTCCTGTTGGGGCACCTGGACAACTCCATACTGTGTACTCATGAGAATGCTATCTACACACAGGAATGCCCACCGGCCCGGCCCTTTCCTACTAGATGCCTAACTTTAGCATCACCCAATTGCTCTTCCGGGCACACTGGGCATTCCTGGGTCGCCCGCCATCGGCTTTCAACGGAACCCGTTTCCGCGTTCTCTGCGCCGTCAGTTGTCGCTGCTGCACCCCGGAGGTTAGCGGATGGTCTGATCCGTTTTCTGCCCTGGGCGACCACGCTGGGCTGCTTGATCACTTTGTATCTTGAGTGTGCTTGGGAACTCATCCAAAGTCGGTTGCCTTGGTAAGGGTGGCTAGCGAGCTAGCTGCAGTCATTACTCTTCCTTCACGGTGGGGAAGGACATCAACCCGAACACCTGAATCCCTACTCTACCCTGCCATGCACTTGGGAACGGAGTGGGTTAGCCAGGCTGGGATCCATGCCTGCGATCCTAGACACCGCAGACGCGACTTCACGGTTGACCCCTTTCCTGTGTGCGTGTGCCTCCAAGGCCGTGGGATCCTTGAGGCATTTTCTGCTTATGTACTCCGTACAAGGAGGTATGATCCTGCTGCTATTTTTGTTGATCTCCCTTTCGTAGTGCCCGGTAATTCGCCGACCCGTCGAGTGGCCATGCAACTAAATGTCTTCCCAGCCGAGCATCACGTTGAATCGCCAAGAATGGGAATATTAGCAGCTCGGGTTGGGTCTGATCCTCGTTTAGTGAACCCCAACCACCACCCTGGAGCTGTTTCTATACCTAGCCATTCCTTCAGCCCCCTCCTTCCCCCCACACCAAACAAACGGGTGCAGGGAAGCTCACTACTCCCGCTGGCTGCTGCTCGATGCACAACAACTCTCATTAGCGACCGCCTACAGCTATAGTATCTGCAGACGCGACAGAAAAGACAAGTCGTCTGGCGCAGCGTTAAGGATGCGCGACAGCTCCGTGTCACCTGATATGCTTTGCCCATGCGCCCTTCTGTCAAACCGATAAATCCACGAGTCATGGAATGTTGCAGTTGACGTGCTCTGGGACTGGGTGCACGGCCGAAGGAAGTACTAAGTATGTAAGTCCATACATACGCCCATACTGTAAATCACCCCGGATCCATGCAGGTCGGTACCGTACGTATGAGGTGATACGCCGGAGCTATGCTACGGGAGTCGCGGGATTCAGGCGCATAAGATCTACTTTCTTTCACTTTCGGGATGGAGAATGGGGCCTACTCACGCACGTATGGACTTGGGACAATGCCATGGTGACTTTCGGGCTTCCCACTCCTCTTCAGGGTCTGACCGGTATAAGGCCATCGTGCCGTCGTTCTGCATTGATGCATTGATACCGCTAGTTTAGGACAGTCACCGGGTGCCAGCATTACCTTATGGGGTAAGACTACTGGACAGGTCGAGAGCGACTGCTGGAATTTCTGGCATCTGCAGGATGGTGTAATCGCGCGTGAGCGTCCGGTCCGCACCTCGTTGGCGGTAATGCACGAGGACCAAAACGTCAGTGCCTCTCACTGGTGGTGCTCAATCGCCGAGGTTAATGGCCACCAATCACGATCCATAGTCAGTTGAAGCTTCTACTTAGTATCGTATACTGTGTATGGAAAACAATCTCTAGTCATGATTCCGGGACGAGGGAGAGGGGAAGATGTGTCTGAGAGACGTTACGGTGACATCATCTCACATGCCCGCCAGCTCCTCATCTTTTCCCCTCGACAAGGAACGAGCAGGTGAACCTGCCCGTTGCGGGACATTGTCGCCGCCAAGAAATGGGGAACGAAACAAGGAAAAATGCCAATGTTGATGTTGTGCTTTATTATTGATCGAGCCCGACAGGAAACGATGAGGACATAAGAGGATGGAGAGAGAACCTGGCCGAATATCCGAGTGCGAGGGTCCAGACATGGCGTTCTCTTATCGTGTGGTGATCCCACTAATCCTCTTCGCAACCTCTGTTGGTTATGGCGGCAACAACAACGACGTCATGGGCTGGTTTCCGGTACTACCCAAATGTCTAGACTATGCTACCAGGACTCCGTACCTACTATCTATCTAGGTGCCTACCTAGTACCTTCTGACCACCGACAGCGTAACTAAGTACTAGATGATCATCAATCCATGGAAGGAACCACTAGCGCCTTCCTGCTGAAGATTGGGTTCCCTCCTTTCCTAGGACACAGCACACTGTTATCTCTCCCTCGGGAAACCTAGGTATCATCATGATGCTGTCAGACAAACAATGATGCCTTTTTTTTTTTTCCCTGGTGGTGTTGACAGCGCAGGAACGTATCCCCGTTGCGCCCGTGCTGTGATTCGCTTTCGGCAGGTACGGAGCCTTCCAACGTCTCCTCTGCCCCGCCACACCCCGCCTGAAGCTGTTGACCGAAAACCACCCCCGATAACACTCTTCCTTCCCTCATCCTGTCCATTCTTCATCTTCCCACCCCTCCTCCAATCTCACCCGTGTCTTCACTAGCCTTAAACCATGGCCGGATCAGCTCCCAACCTTTACAGTTTTCTCAGCGCCGACGCTTTGGCCCAGCAAGTGAGGCCCTACGTCCTGCGGTGTCAGAACTCAGCCCTCAGTCGTCATAGCACATTCCGTGTCGCAGTTTCTGGCGGCTCTCTCCCGAAAGTTCTGGCCCAGGCTCTCCTCGCCCCTGGAGATGGCACACCCGAAGACACCGCTCAATTCTCCAAGTGGGATATCTTCTTTGCCGATGAACGCGCGGTGCCCCTCGATCACGAAGACAGTAACTACCGACTGCTGAAGGAAGAGCTACTCAACAAGATCCCGTCGGAGCTCGGCGCTCCGACCGTGCATACCATCGACGCCGATCATGTCAACGATGAGGACCCCCAAGAGTTGGCCGATCTGTACCAGGAAGAGCTGATGCGTTCTTTTGCCGCCAAGGATAGCGTCAAGTTGCCCGTGTTCGATCTCATCCTCCTGGGCTGTGGTCCTGACGGCCACACTTGCAGTCTCTTCCCCGGACATGAGCTGTTGCGGGAGAAGGATGCGTGGGTGGCCGCAATTAGCGACTCACCTAAGCCGCCCCCGAAGCGCATTACCCTGACTTTGCCCGTGGTTACGCATGCCCTCAACATCGCCTTCATCGCAACCGGCGGTGGAAAGAAGGATATCATGAAACAGATCTTCGACGCCGAAGAAGGGAGGAGCCTACCATCGTCTCTCGTCAACCAGGGTGCGGGCGACAAGGTGAGCTGGTTCACCGACAATGCAGCCATCGAGGGCGTTACTTTTCCCAGACGTGGAAGCCTGTGATTGATGGGCGCATGTGGTACGAAGTTGCTCTCAGGTGGTGACTGGAGCGGAAGATAGGTGCCAGCGTAATTGCGAGGCTGCGAAAGGATTCTATCAATCTGAAAGGAAGCCTTGGGCGTGGGCATTTGTCCACATGGAATTACAGAAGCAAGGGATTAGCGCAGGAACAAGGGTGTCTCCAGACTGGATGAACTGTTCATGTCTCTTATCTCGTTAGCCTTTGGAGGTTCATTTTAGACTTGCTAAAAGTTTGTGCTATCGTTATCCGGTGGATATCACAGGCGCATTCTCATTGATCAATTGAACAAGGGTAATCAAGTGATCCTGCATCGTATGCTCATAGCCATCTGCGTAGTGAAGCAGGCGCTGGTCGCGTTGCACTGACGCGGTGCCAAGCTTGGCCTGGGGATGCGGAACTCACCGCAAGACGGAAACCACGGCTCTGCCGCTCTCAGCTGAGCTCAGGCCTCGTCTATCTATTTACAACGACGGTGTCCGGACAGTCTATCTATCCCGTGTGAGGCCCCATCTGGGACTTATCTGATCGCAGTCTACTCCGTATCGACCTCCAGCACATGATTTGATCTCCAGCAATCATGCCAATCCCAACCCGCTCGCTTTCGCTTCGTGAGCCCCGCAAGCAGGTTAGTGTTGCGTCTGTCAGTAGCCCATTCCCCCCTAGCGCCCTCGTGTCAATGACAACCACCATCCCTAGCATGCCTCTGGCTCAGCAATGCTGACGTCTGTTGTCCAAGTCTTCCACGCCAGGCCGCGCAACAGCGGGTAAGCCAGCACCCACAACCTCCACGGCTGCGACCGGCACGGCTTCCACTACTGCGACCGGCAACGAGAACGTCGTAACTCGATCCAAGAGTCTCCTACCAATTCGCGATGATGGCCGCGCGACTAGGTCTCCCCGACTACAGCAACAGTCAGATAGTCGGATCTCCCAAAGGGCAAGCAAACCTGCGGAAAAAGGACAGCATCCGCTACAAAACCAGTCCACGCAGGAGGCTACCGGCATCACCCGTCGCCAAAGCCTGATCAGACCGAGCCCTCTGAAGCCATCCGTCCCTCTGAAACCTACGATCACCTCAACAGCATCTCGAAGAACTCCTATTGCGCCGAGTCCGTCGTCCCCGGTCAAACAAGAGCTAGCCAAACAGAATGGACGGCCTTTGTCTCCGAAGAAAACAGATATGCCTCCCCCACCGCGTCTGGGCCGGTCGGCCTCTCTCAAACAGCTTGCCGCTTCGAGCTCGAGCACTCCGTCCGTGCCTAGAGGTCACACTCGTCATCGCAGCCAGGGAATTACGCTTGCTCCGAGTCAAGCGTCTAAAAAGATTGAGCCTCCCTCGCCATCACCCACCATCACACGGTCAAGGGCCCAGTTCACGACCTACCAACAAAACTTCTCGCCAAAGAAGGCCGCTAAAGCAGGAACAGCAACAACATCGGCAGATCCTCCTGCGGTGGATGCGGATCCCTCGTTAATCTCTTCATCTTGGCCGGAGGTTGCGGCACTGCAAACAGAACTCTTACAGCTAAGCCTCGTTCACTTGGCGTCCTCCCGCCAGCACACCGAATGGGAGTCCAATGCGGAGGCACAGCTACGGAGCGAATATAACTCAGTAGCAAGCGACTATCTAGCGGCCTTGAGCGAAGAGAAGGGGTACCAAAGACGACTCAATGGGCAAGCGTTGCATTACTGGCTCGAAAGCTCCCATGAGCGCGATGGACAGCAAGGCTTTGCAGAGCAGATTCGGGTGCTTTCTCGGGTGGCGGAGGAAGTCTACAGCCTATCCGACAGCTTGGGAGGACGGTATACAGTGATCGTCCAGGAATTCGAAGCCTGGTTTCATGAAGTCGAGGATATACGGACCCATCGCCTCCATCAAGGTGGAGGCTTGGACCATGTGGTCTTCATTGATCCCTTGAATCAGTCCTGGAGGGACGAGACGTCTACCTTGGTCATGAAGCTGGAACTATGCTTAAGACAACTGCAAAGCCTGGACATCCTTGGATACGGAGAAGCAGGACCCCTAAGCGGCTCCGCGCTGTTCCGGACAGCAACGGGTCTGGAAGATATGGCCAACATGATGATCGAGGAACTGAACACGATCCGTAAAATTGAAAGCGACGTTGTAAAGTCCGAGAGAGTGTGGGTTAGTCAGCTGGCTCGGCAGTTGACTGCAGTCTCGGCTCATGACCAGAGGCTCCCAAGAGTTGGAATGTGGAAACAGCCGTCGTTGCATCCATGAATCTCTCTGCGGTGAGCGCATCAGAATACCGATAAAGCGCAGCGCAGAACGAACCGCAGGTATGTCACGGCCAACTGTTCCGTTAAGCAGCCCCATGCCAAACCCTGTCGTCCCCAGGGGTAACATGCAGTTTACTGGTTCTGCCGGATCTATTAGCGTAAGCGAAACCGAACCATGGGAGCGATTCGCAGCACTGTATGCATAGCCGGGCATGCATGTGTCATCCAAGGAACGAAAAAAACCGGTTCTTTCAGCGTCCAATTCTCAATGAGAGAGCAGGTTATTCGCCCACAAACCTGCGCTAGCCTCCTTAGCCAACTTCTGGCCGACGATCGGAATCGTTTCGGAGACCTGGTCGTACTTACGGCCGGTTGTCAAGGCCTTTGGGATTCTAGAAGCTCAGCCTTCCACCTTTTTTCCTGATTTTTTGACAAAGCCGGAGCAAACCTGTTCATTCGGCCAGTACTTTCCCGCGTCCTTGTTTGTCGAAAAGGGAAAACGGGAGGAATGAGCTAAGGTCTCTTTGTCATATCAGAGTGTTCGTTTCCTGCATGTTCCATGAGAGTCTAAGACGTTCTTCCTGACAATCGATCTGCGCTGTTTGTAAACCTGTACTACCTATGGCCATGTTTCACTGCGGGAGGTCTATGGCAGTGCAGACTTCGGCTTATTACACCCAGTTCTCCCGATAGATGGACGGCACACAAGGCAAGCGAACAGGATGTTGTGATTCGATCTAGCCGTTGGTTGCCTGGCTCCATCAAGCTCTGCAGTGGGTTATCCCGCAGGCGCCGTGCACACCAGTACAAACGGATTGGGCAGGGGGTGCAACCCCAGTGTTTGATGATGAGTCCTGTGTATTATGGAGATGGGTAGGAAACCGGTTCTTCTCACTCAGTTTCCTGACCGCTGCTGTTCTTAGGTCTTGATCGGAGACCTGCCGTATGCTCACCGATCCTGTAGGTACTACTCTCCTGGTACTATGTAGTAGTAATCGACGGCATCTCGGCTGCTCATCGAAAGAGCTAGATAGCCGACGACCCATACCCCAGGGATCTAGTCAGAGGCAGAGCAGAGAAGGGATTGGATGCTGGTTGAGCCCGTGGATTGCCCTGCCTGTTGGGATGAGGTTTATATAGACCAGTGGAAACACGGTCCGTGACTAAGCAGCGTGGGGACTTGTCGTCATCGCCGTTTGAGTCCCCCAAGCATCCATGGAACATCCGACATGCACTGGACTCAACGATCCATCGGGGACTGCACAGTACTACTGTGTATCTAGTGGTGTCAAGCTTAAACCTGAGCCAACAGGTGAATGTCCCCTCCCCAGTCCACCGGTCGTGGGCAGGCTCCACCTCGGCGGTGTAACTTCTCTGGTCAACGACGCCTACACCTGGAGCCCAACGACTACTGTGGGATCTAATGCACCTCCTGCCTCCCCTCCCCCCTTGTGCTTGACCCCATTCACGGACGGACTTCTCCTTGAGAAGACGATCGGTGGCTGTCCCAAATGGGTAAGCCTCAGTGTTCTCAGCTTGATGGCCGGGGCGAGAATCCTTGGTGGCTACCTGGATGGTCTACTACTACTACTACTACTAGTGAGGGGGATATAAGTATGTGCTGGTATCCTGGACTGTCCGGAATCCTTCCCCCCATCCCCCATTCTCGCGAACTGAAGAAGAACCGTGATGAGCCATCGGTCAGTCCTTGACGTGGTGGTGACCCGATAAACCTGGGTCCGGTGGAGCTCTGGTTCCTTTTCCCCTCCTGCATCCCCCCGGCTGGTCCATCCATCCCGCCTCGTCGCTCTGTCCTCTTCCGCTCTTCGATCTCGTTCTCTCCCTCCACCATCCACGCTCCACTCCCAGATACTTGACAACAGACTGACTTCTCCCATACCCCTCCCTCCACCCAATCTCTGGTCTAGTGCCCCCTCCTACCTCTACCCTGATAGGTCTCTTCAGACAGGTCACACCTAAATCCATTATCCCCTGAACGGGACGGAGTGATTGTTTTGACTACTTTCCAAATCCCGAGGCGTCTGGATCGCTCTTCATTCGTCCCCCCCGGTCAACTTGCCTTTTCTCTCTCCTTTTCCTCTCTTTCATCTTACCCTTGCACTCCAGTCTCCCCACCGGTTGTTCTCCACGCCCTTTGGTACTGCAACCCTTCTCCCCCTTCTGTACCTCTTATGTCTACCTTATCTTCCACCGGCGACCGTCAACAGTGAGCTGCGCGCCGACGCATTCTGCGCGGATCCGAGTCTGACGTCATTGAAGCAGCAACACGAATCTTCACTACGCGCAATGCTCCGATCTCGAGTCGCTTGATCCCCCACCATCTGTCCCCTCTTCGTCGATACAGCCATGAAGGAGTCGCTATATGATCGCATCTGGCGCCGGGAGTCTGGGGAAGTGTCGCGCTTCGCCAGCATTCACGGCATTTACGGATCTAAGGAATGGGTTGAAAATTTGGATATCGTGAATGAACTGGGTGGACATTCTGGCTGCGTCAACGCTCTGAGGTATGCTTTTGCGCTAAACTGTCCTCTTTTCGCGGTGATGGCGATGTGAGTCCGTTGGCGTATGCACCGCTTCTAACCCTGAGCAGTTGGTCGCGGTCTGGCCAGCTTTTGGCATCGGGCTCCGACGACCAACACCTGAACATCTATTCCTACCAGCCTGGCTCCTCCGCCGCCCCCTTCTCGCTAAATACAACCATCTCTACGGGCCACGGCGCGAACATATTCTCGGTCAAATTTATGCCACACTCCAATGATCGAACGCTGGTCACCTGCGCTGGTGATTCCCAGGTTCGCATCTTCGATATCGAGTATTCCAGCAATAATAATAGTGTCGACGCCACTTCGGCATTTTCCGCATCTGCGCGGAGCCGAAGGTTTAACAACTTCTTCAACAATGCACGTTATCTGAATGCGGGAAATACCAACGTCAGAGTTTATCGCAGCCATGCCGATCGAGTCAAACGGATCGTCACCGAGTCATCGCCGTATCTCTTTTTGACTTGCTCGGAAGACGGCGAGGTTCGTCAATGGGATCTTCGTCAACCATCGTCAGCATACCCTAAGCCACGAGGCGGCCAGGGATACATGGCTTTTCGGTCGGGACAGGAGCACGACGATTCAAATGTGCCGCCTCCTTTGATTTCGTACAAGAGACATCGTCTTGATCTCAACACCATCTCATGCTCCCCAAGCCAACCCCATTACATCGCTCTAGGCGGCGCCCACCTTCATTGCTTCCTTCATGACAGGCGCATGCTAGGCCGCGACCTGCTTGCAGAGAGAGGCGATCCCGGTGCCTCGCCCGGAAGTAGCAACCACGGTGAGGAAATGATGGATCAGGCGACGCGGTGTGTGCGGAGATTTGCCCCTAACGGTCAGCAACGAATGAAAACGCGCGATGACGGCCATATCACCGCCTGTAAGATTAGTGATGCCAACCCAAATGAGATGGTTGTCAGCTGGTCTGGTGATCACATCTATAGCTTCGATTTGATTCGGAGCCCGGACGCAAGGGAGGAGTCAAAGCGCCCCCAGTCCACCCAGGAGACTCCGGTTCCGCGTCGGCGCCGAGGCTCCAAGACTAGAAAGCGTAAGCGGCAAAATGGGACCTCAATGTCATCACAGTCCAGTGGCAACCAGTCTCGACCTCGACGTCGGCCCAGAGAGCGTCGTGATGAGGGAGAATTAGCATTCCGAGTCCGCTACGGAAATGGAGAATCGGAAGACATCCCCCTTCCGTCCCTCTCAGAACAGCGCGCTGACATCCCAGAGAGCTTGGTCGAGCAGTCGCGATTCTCTGTGCTCAATGAAGCGCAGAGGCTCAGTATGCGCATCGCGAAAGATATGGTCAAGCTCCGTAAAGCCGTTTTCTCGCTGGAAACATCGTTACGCGAAGAATTTGAATCATCCAGTCAGGCTGATTTAGCACCGTTCACCGAGTCCTTTTCCACGGCACTAACCCATGCTTCCATCTGTCTTCCTCAGATGGATGAGATCATGCGTACCTGGAGATACCCCATCAATCCTACCCCAGATGTTGTGCGTCTCCAGCAAACGCTTCGTCGGAATCGACAGTCTGCCTGGCGGTTTATTCAAGCCGCGGGAACATTGGCACGAGTCTTAGGGGGTGAAATTCAAAATACGCCGGGAGATGTAGACCATGATATGGAATCGTTCCAACACATACACTCGCCGGGGCTCGAGCGTGCCGTCGATCACAAGGAACAGTTTGGCTATGATTTCATCAAGGCTATACTTTTGTTTGTGGAAGGTGGTCGTGAGGTTCTTCTGTCCGGCTTCAAGCGAGGTTCGGTGTCACGAGGTAATCAGGCCAGGTTCCCGATAGACGAAAGTGCGGGCGAAGATGCGATTGAATCGGTCTTAATCCCTTACCTGCAGAGACTTGCAGGTGACGTTCCCGTCGTGAATGTGGATGCTTCGCGTTTTGAACACGATGAGGCTCGTATTCTCTTTTCCACTCAGCGCCACGCAGTGGCCGCTTTTGCGAATGCTGTCAGGCATTCAGTCGAAGACTTTGTCAATACTGCCACGATGCGCAGCGAGACATCAATTGATCCACCTGGCAGTTCACACGACCTGTTTCAGATGACACAATTCTGGGTATTCAAGGTGGCCCGTGGGCTTCTCTTGGAAACTGGAACTGGGGTGGATTATGCGTTTGTTAACAGGGCGTTTGGCGGCTTGCGTACGAGGGTGGAGGGTGACCCGGAAATCGGCGTGGAACCGGAGCGATCCCAGAATGACCTCGAAGCTAATCTTGAGGAAGCACCCATACGGGACGTCAATCTGAAAATTATCCGGGGCTCGCGTTCTACTCGAGAGCATCGGAGAGGCATTGGTGAGGTGACAGGGCTACAGACACCATTATCCAACGATGACCAAGGAAGCATCTCTGAACTGCCAGAAACCGACGATGACAGTGAAAACGAGCTCAGCCTCGCCATCGAAGAGGATGAGGATGACGATGAGGATGACGACGAGGATGGTGACGAGGAAGATGACGACGACGAGGAGCTTGAGCTAGATGCGAGCAGTTCCGTCGACGACAGCGATGACTCCGAAGCTGCCGAGCGTATGTTCAGGGAGTACGGACTTCAACCTCGAGAAAGAGAGTACGTCGAGGCCGACGTTCCCTGTTCTCCACACACCCGAGTCTATAGCGGACATTGCAACATCAAGACAGTCAAGGATGTCAATTTCTTCGGATTGGATGACGAGTACGTAGTGAGTGGTAGCGACTCCGGCCATATCTTTATTTGGGACCGGAAAACCTGCCGGCTAGTCAACATTCTGGAGGGCGATAGTGAGGTAGTCAACGTTGTGCAAGGTGAGACCCCATCCCCGGCTGTTTTGCATTGCAAGATGCCGAAGCCAACTATCCCTTGCAGGTCATCCGTACGAGCCTACCATTGCGGCTTCGGGCATCGACAACACCATTAAGATCTTCTCGCCCGACCGGCGCGCTCAGGAAGATGCTCGCCGTGGAGTCAATATCTTAGATCCTGATAACCCTGCCAATAAGCTTGGTTTTGGCCCTAACGTCAGTGCCATTGGTGGTCTTGGAAGCCGCAAGCGTTTGCACGATAGTTATCGGATCATGAGCCAGAACGACGTTGACCGACAAGGCGGTATGAACGAGGCGTATATTACTGTAGGTCTTCTGGAGATGGCGTCCCATCGCTCTGGCATAGGGCATGATTTAACGAAAAGATAGAGGCACATGCTAGCCCGCCTTGCGGCAACCCTGAGAGACCAACGACACGGCGTGACAGTGGGCGAAGGTGGCGAACATGCTACACTCGTCCTGGACGACAACAGCTGCCATGTACGTTCGATCTTGATCCTACCCCACTGCTCGGATCCCCACTGATTACATTTACAGGTGATGTGACCACTCCGACCGAACTGCTGGGAGGGGGGGGTGTCTCTGCCTGCCTTGCTACCTTTCCCTTTGACAGGATTCGTATCTTCTCTCTTCCTCTGACCTCCAACTTTGCCTTCGTCAATGTCATTATTAATAGATTCTAGCCCGACGCCATCTCCCTGTGTCTGTCTTCGGTCTCTCCCCAGCCGTTCGATCTTGAGAGGAAAAGCATTTGAATCAATGACAGAGTTTCCATGCGCGCGGAACCGCCGTAGTTGCACGTAATTAAGATCCCCTGTAAACCCCCTTTATCGCCACGTGACCCTTATCACTCCCCCGCATTTGAAGGCCCTCATTTTTCGTTTTTCCCGAGCCTTTCTGCCTTCTTTTCCCCCCATCGGCTGCAGCCCATTTCAACCCTCCCCGTGCAATTGACAATGTCAGTCCTTCAGGACCGAGCGGACCTCACTGCTCGTCTCTATGCAGACCCCCACAACCCTCACCTCCACTACGAACGCGGCCTGATCCACCAGAAACTAGGCTTTCCAGATCTCGCCTCCGCAGACGCATACCGCGCCCTCTCTTTGCTCGACTCGGTTGTTGACCCCGATGGCTGCGAATTCCATGCTACACGAAAGACTCAGGATGCCCCTGCTGAGCCTGCTACAACTGAGGAGGAGGAGGACGACGACGAGGAGGAAGAGGATGGCTTTACCCCCATCACCCAAGACGAGTACGACTCGATGATCGGGGACGTATACGCCCTGCTCGTACGAAGCCTAGTCAGCTGCGGCTGCTTTCGCGACGCCTTTGAATTCTGCGTGCGCGGACTCGGACTCCTAGAGAACATGCCACGGAACAACCGGAATACCTCCGCACAAGATGTGCTCCAAAACCAGCTAGCAATCATCAGGAAGAGATACCAAGCCCGTCAAGGAACCACTCCCACCCAAGACACCGACATCAACCCCAGCGCTCTTAACGCCCAAGGCTCCGCTCGACGAGTCCTCTACCCCTGGAACGAGCACGAACCGGACCGCAAATCTCCCGAAACCCTCCAGCTTCTGAACGAGCGTCTCAAGGACGTGGCGCCCAAATGCGAGGTCCGAGCCGTCGCCTTGCCCGCTTTACACGGCACCACCAACCTGGACGACGACGAAGATGAAGTCTCCATTCAACTTGGACTCTTCGCCAAAGAAGACATCGCCCCCAACGAGATCATTCTCCGCGAATCCTCCCTTCTCACCGCAACCAACCGGCTGCACGACGACCTCTGCGATGCATGCAACGCCCCGCTTCCCGATCTCGCCTCGGAGAACCCCCCGGTCGCCTGCGATGGCTGCGCAGACACCATTTTCTGCTCGCAGTCCTGTCACGATGATGCTCAACGCATCTATCACGGTGCCGTTTGCGGCCTCATGGAGAACCTCGAATCTATTGGCAAAGACATCCCCGACCCCAAAGACAAGGCCGATTACCTCTACCTCCTCCTTCTGGGCCGGACCCTCGCCATGGCCGCCACTCAGGACGTCCACCCATTAGATCTCCCAGAAGTGAAATACATCTGGGGCGATTTTCACGATCTCGACATCACCAATCCCATCACTGAGTCCGAGGACCCCACCGCCACCCTCCCCTTCTCCTTCCACCTTAATATCCTCCAACCGATGCGTCTCCTCGAGGAAATGGAACTCGATCCCTACGCCTCCCTCCCCCGCTTCGACACCTGGGTCTTGAATACCCTCTACGCGAAATTCCGAGGGACCGCGTCGGGTCGCCTCTCGACATGGGACGGCGGCCCGGAACTGTGTGCCGTGCATCCACTCTGGTGTCTTGCCAATCATTCCTGTGATCCCAGCGTCAGATGGGAGTGGGGTGGCGAGATCACCTTCCGGGCCCGCTCAGAGGACGAACGCGCTGTCTGGAAGAAACTAGATGACACGGACACCAGTGTTCCCACTGCCCGACGAGGTGGTGAAGGCATTAAAAAGGACGAGGAAATTCTCAACCACTATTGCGACATCGGACTAAACGTCAAGGAGAGACGGGAGTGGGCGAGAGGCGCTTTAGGCGGATGGTGTCAATGTGAGCGGTGTGTTTGGGAGGCGGGAGAGAATTGAATGTCCCTTTCCCTCCCTTTTCGGATTAAACTAGACGCTGCATGACATCATAGGGATAGAAGACAGAGACAGAGATAGAAATAGGTAGATACCCAGGTGGAAGAAGAAGAAGAAGAAGAAGAAGAAGAAGAAGAAGAAGAAGAAGAAGAGAAGAGAAGAGAACTGAAAACAAAATTGACGAGCTATGCATATAGTACATGATAGTACTTTACTACAGTACTAATATCATTACATAAAGAAAAAAAAAGGAAATACTATAAGTAGATATAGTAGCTACGACATAACATCATAGCAGTAATCCAAAACAACAATAAAACACGACCAATCAAATCACTGGCAGTACGACTACCACTCACTACCTACTACAACATCATCAAGCCCAAGTCCAATAGTACTTCATCATATTACTACTACTACTACTACTATGTATCAATTTTCATTGCTAAATAGTATGTAGAATCTTACATAAATGATACTGCACTGCTCTGCGTGTCCTTTATTAAACTTTACTCTCAGTTCACAACTTCCATTTTTGGTGGATAGATAGACACGCACACACACACACACACACACACTCACTCT
>KV907497.1:1371855-1420057 GCA_001990825.1 Aspergillus carbonarius ITEM 5010
TCATAGCAGTAATCCAAAACAACAATAAAACACGACCAATCAAATCACTGGCAGTACGACTACCACTCACTACCTACTACAACATCATCAAGCCCAAGTCCAATAGTACTTCATCATATTACTACTACTACTACTACTATGTATCAATTTTCATTGCTAAATAGTATGTAGAATCTTACATAAATGATACTGCACTGCTCTGCGTGTCCTTTATTAAACTTTACTCTCAGTTCACAACTTCCATTTTTGGTGGATAGATAGACACGCACACACACACACACACACACACTCACTCTCTCTCTCTCTCTCTCTCTCTCTCTTCTTTGTCCTTACTTCTACAGTATATATAAACTTGAGTTAAGTGGCATCGAATACCACTAGGGTAGGGTAGGGGTCATATTTTGTGTATATCTTTCTGTCTCTGTGTGTGTCTGTCTGTATTCTGGATAAGACATAACTAATGCAGCAAGAAGAAGTAGTAGGAGTAGTATCGATGCAATTCGTAATGAAATAAACCCCAATCCATGATTTCAACTTATGTCAAGCCTAGACATCCCTGCTATTATCGATCTACCACGTCGTTGCTATTACTTTCGGTTTTTCTTTGTCAGTCTCCGGACCTAGTCGCGTGCCCGACGGGGAGGAGTCCGGGATGGGGATCGGCGCCGTCGAGGCGGCGGAGATCGAGAAGGTGAGGGGGACTCTGAGTATCGGCGACGTGCATCGCCACGGCCGGAGCGCGGTGGGGTAGGGGACCGCGAGACGGAATCGCGGGCACGACGGGTCGCGGGGGCACGTCGTGGGGACCGAGACCGGCTAGGAGACCGAGACCCTGAGACGCTCCGCTCAACCCGCCGGCGGGGAGGAGGCGACCGGGACTCCGAGTAGCGTCCGCTGCGTGCTGGTGCGGCCCGGCGTGGGGGAGGAGTGACAGATCGGGACACTGATCGAGAATAGCTTTGATCTCGCCGGGAGTAGGTGTCGCGCTTGCGAGGAGGGGTGACGGACCGGGACAGCGAGCGTCTGGGGCTCACGCTGCGACGAGGGGAGCGTGAATCGTAAGAGCGATCCCGCGTCCGACGGGGAGGGGTCCGAGACACGGACGACCTTTTGCGGTTGACGGGGGACCGGGACCGACTGTAGGAGACGGAACGCTGGCGGCTCTTAGAGACGGGGGATCTGGACCGCGAAGGCGTGTAGCTGTAGCTGCGGCGCGAGGATCCGGACACAGACCGGGTGTAGGATCGGCCCCGGCTGGCGGAGCGTCTGCGGCCACGGCCGGGGGAGGGAGAACGGGAGTAGGAGTAGGAGCGGGAGCGAGAGCGAGAGCGAGAGCGAGGAGTACACGTCGAGCAGCTGGTGGGATGCGATACCACGGATTCGGCATCGGACTCGTCGCCGCCGTCGCGTTGAGGCAAAGCAGGAATGGTGGGCTTGGGAAGGTTCTTCAGATGCTCGCGCATGTCCTCCGTCAGGATACCCATACCGATACTGGTGAAATAGTTGATCGAGAAGCGCGTGTTGCGAGGGTTGTCCAGGGGGAAGAGACCCTCGAAGCTGGGACGCAGAATCTCGTCTCTCATGCGCTCCTGCAGCTTCGGCAGGCCCATGTGCTCTCCAAGATCTTGGAAAAGGATCTTGATGAAGATACGGCTGCTAGAGGTGGTCTCCTCCTCATTCATGTGGATGATGGACATGACATGCCATCCAATCGCATCGTTGCTGATCATATGGCCGAAGAAACGCGCAATGTTGCGGAGTCGGTTCGTTTCGTAGCGATGGATCGTATCGTAGTACTTGGCAAACGCTGCTTCAAAGAGGTCCGACCAGAGGCGGTTGATTTTGGCGAATCGCTCCCCGATCAAACCGTAGAACTTGGAATACGTGCGCTCCTGGGAGCAACACTCGATGATCATCGACGGAAGCTCAGGCTCGAGGCCAGGCGGCAGCGAGATCTTCATCAACTTATGACAACATTCCTCGAAATCTATACTCGACATGATGGTCAAGTAGATCGTCCTCCGCAGGTTCACCAGGTCTGTGTTGGTCTGGTCTTTGATGTCCATCTTCCGTTCTTCCTCAGACTCTTCATCGGAGCTCTCATCCGACTCGTCCTCGTCCTCTTCGTCATCACTGCCCTCTCCCAGGATCTCTGCCTTCAATTTCTTGTAGGCCTCTTCGTGCTCCTCCCACTCCGCATCGAACTTGAAGATGTTGAGAGAATCTTGCGTCTCAATCTCATCATCGAGGCCGATTTGGTGCGTTATTTGGTCTTCCTCCTCGATCAAATCCAACTCTTCCTTGACCGCCGGATTGTCCTTGTACCGATCCTTTCGGACCTGAAACAGCACCTCGATCATGTATTGTACTCGCTTATCGATGTCGGCTTCGTGGAGGATATTCCGGAATTGGTCAAACACTGCCAGGGCAATAGGACCGCTCATCTCCTCCAGATGTTGCCCTACTTCTCTAGTCAGGCCGACAGCGATTTCAACACTGTCATCCGTGGGCTTGTGAAGTAGCAACAGGAAAATTTGAGCGGCCAGCATCTCGTGCGCAACCTGCTGGTTGCACAGATGGGCGATGAATGTCGTGGAAGAGATGCAGACGGCCTTGTCATTGCGCTTGAATGCCTTCCGGAACTGGACAATCAGACGGTTGAGCAACAACTCACCGACTTGTGGCAATTTGGTATTAACAATGGCCGCCATCGCAGCGTAGATAGGTGTGAAGGGCAAACTGGCCGCTTGGGCCTTCATGATACTCCGGCAAAACAGACCGCGACCGCGTACCAAGTTCTCTCCGAAAAGCTCCGGTACGATATACTTGATGTTGGAAACGTTGACCTTGTTGATGAGACCGTTGATCGACTTTTTGAGAGCTTCCCATGCCATACGCTGGTACTCCTTGCTGGTCTTGTCCGTGATTTGCGCCTGCAGCGCCCGTAGTCGCGCAGGGGGAATGTAAGTACCTCCCGAACGCATGTTCAAAAGCTTCTCATATTCTGCTTTAGCCGCAGCCTGCTTTTCCTCCTCGGTCATCGGCTTCCGCGCAGTCTCTTGCTTCTCATGCTGGCGAAGGCGCTCCGCGAGCTGTCGCTCTCTTTCGATCGCGCGTTCGGGGTCGATGCGTGGCGCATCCGCACCGTCTTTCAACGAGTCACCCGGAGGCGAGCGACGACGATTCGGCGATGGAGAACGAGAGGGAGGTGAGCGTTTCCGGGATCCCGAGGCCTGAGGAGAGTACGAGGTGCCTGGGGGAGGAGTAGGCACTCGCACCGCCGACTGCAAGACAACAGGGTCCGTCATGGTCCTTTGCAGTCCGCCGAGCAAGAGCTGTGAGTCGTGAGGTCCGCAGAGAACACGACGTTGAAGGGGAGCTCCATGATGAGGCGTGAGGCGGCGAAGAAAGGTCTTAGCGCGCCTTCGGTCACGTGGGAGCTTAGTCGCCAGCCTGGCCGCGCCCGGCCGCTATTCCTACGATTGCTATGGGATCAGGGAGACCAGACCAAGCAACTTTCCTCCACTGTTACTTACCGACCTCTACGACAAGCGCATCATCATTATGGTACGACCCTTCCCCTACAGCACTGACAACGTCCGGAGACGCTGACTCGAATTGCGCCGTAGCTGGGCCCAATCGTCGGATCCGCCATGCTCCTGGTCGCTACCGCGATCTTTCTTTACTACACGACCTGGACTCTGTTGATGGTATGTCTTAGCGCCGGGCTCTCTGTTTCCAAGATCCCAATTAACCTTCTGCTAGCCATTCGTCGACCCGGGTCACCCTCTCCACGATCTCTTCCCTCCTCGTGTCTGGGCCATCCGCATCCCCGTCTTCCTTACGCTGCTCGGCTCCGCCGTGGTTGGCACGTTCATAGGCATCGTGATGATCAACAGTAACAAGAAGAAGGCAGCTAAAGCTAAGGCGGCGGCAGCAAAGAAGAAGTCTTAAGCTTGCTCCAACAACAGACGTGGCGTTGGGTGGATGGATTGGGTGTGAAAATGGCGACTTGGAACAGGTGGCATCATCTTATTATCAGTGTAACATTACTTTTTCCTTCTTCCTAAACCTTGCCCTTGACTGGGTTGTTCAGTCAGCACAGTGTTCAATTACACCACCCGCATTCCTCGCATTCTGCAAGCTTGCCGCGTGGGGAGTTAGGAAGGGGGGCGACGGAGCGATGACGAGCGACGATGACATGCCCGGATGCCGCCCGGTCTCAGGTGAAGCGTTCCTGGTTTCTCTTCCTATCTTATCCTCAATAGCCACCGTGTAATATTTCAGTCACGGCCGGGTCTCAGCCGATGACGATTGAGGGGGACCTTACAGACGATGGGCAGTGCTCGCCAATGCAGCCCCGTGACTCTCCTACGGCAACCAGCCACATCTGGCGCCAGGCCAACTGCATTCCGGGCCTGGAACTATGTGATTGGCCTGAGACTATTGGCGGCCAGGCCCTTGGGGGACCCATCCAAGGACACTGACCGCAAGGCAAGCCATGAAGAAAGGTCGGGCCCAACTGATCCCGTTTCAGTTCCAGCTGCCCTGGGACACATGTCCCGGCCGTGGTGGCTGTTTGGCTGCATTGCCCAGGGCCCTCACGTGATCCCATTGACCCGTGTTTAGGCGTGGCCGGTTTGCAGTGTTTGCGAAGATTACCCCTCATGGGGGGCGGGCAGAACCAATGGGGAAACCCGCCCATGGCGTGTGTATTGTTCTCCGCCTTACGGGGTACAGCCCGTACGGTATGGTAAGCGCAGATCATCGGATGCCTCCTAATTCCAGGTCCCAGCCCACCTGCCTGGGGGTCCCAGGCAGACGACGGACGGAGGACAGGCCTACGACTAGTCCCTCGTAGTGCTATGTATAATGTAGGAACCTTACCCGTCTGCGTCAGGTTATGACGGCCATGGCTGCCCGTATCCCCACTAGTAGCCAATGATCACTTGGGCCCCGTCATGTGGTGGCCCTGGAACCTTAAGGGAAGGAACGACGGGGGGTGGAGGGACGATGGGACTGATAGGAGATAAGTCCGGCGTCGTAGTCAGCCTACCCTGGAGATGTCATCCATGCTCCTGACCTGATCCGGTTCCCCTCCCCCTCTCCTTCCCTCCGGCGTCTTCTTATTCACTGAAACAACTTCTGCCACTACACCGTTCCCTACTGCTTCAACCCCATACGCGTCTGTTGCGCCCTTCCTGGCTTTATCTACCTTGACTACTGCGACCCGGATAGCCGGTACAAGCAGTGCTTCCGACCTGTCCTGTGTACAGATCTACCGGCGTATCGACGGGTCACCGCTCTAGATACGCTGTTGTCTCCGTTTCTCCGGCACGGCCGCTGTAACTGATCCTCTTTGCCTCCCATCCCCCCAGCGTTCAACCCACTGGAAATTGTTGTGAGTCTCCTCTCGCGCTTCATCCGTCGCTCGATGACTCATGCTGATAAGCGTTGCTACACCGCAGCAATCACGTTCACGGGATTCCTCCGGCAGTGAATCCTTACTGCCTTTGCGAGTGTCGTTGCCGGTCGACTACACCTTCAGATTCCCCCGTTCTCGGCCCTGACCTAGGGTCCTGAGAGCGGTTGTCCTAGCTCAGACCATATTGCCTCCGAGAGGCAATCCTTCCACTTGGATGCCACCGGCAGCTTCGGACGATTTGTTTCGCCAGCAGAGCCGGTCCCTAGGTGACAATAGCATACTTCCTGAAGACCCCGGTCGAGTAATTTTGGAGCATGATCTCGGTGGAAAGACCAAGAAAAAAGGGAAAACCGGATCCAAGGCGAAGGCCAAAGCCGCTAAAGCAGCCGCGAAATCTCCACCTGACGACCTGTAAGTCCAAGCCCCTACACAATGCTAGTAGAAGCTAGGCGTCTGTTAAGATGGTAGCTGACCTGAGTTGACGCGTCATGTACAGTCTAGAAGCATCACCGCCTTTGCAGGCTGAGCCGTCGTCTTGCCCCAACCCGACGCTGGAGCCGCCTTCTGGTGACCGCATCGTGTCACCGGTACTCGATGCCCTTGGCACTCTAGGGGACTCCCCTGAAAACGACATCGTTTACCGCACCGACAGTTGGGCTAAGTCTATTCCCTTTGGGAAAAGTCCCCCGAATGATGTCGTCGTTGGCGAATTTGACAGCGGATCCCCCTTTGGTTTTCTCACCAGCCAGGACAAAGGCGGATTCAGCCATTCATCTTCAACATCCCCTCCTCCCAGGGAAAGGCCCTTAAGTTATGGGCATGGATACGCGACCAGCAGTGTATCTCGACAACAGTCCGCAGACCGACAAAAGAGCCAATCCCTCAGCAGCCCATTCAACAATCAGGTGCCCCTGCCACATCTGCCGCAGGCCCATTTCTATGGAGCGCCTGAAATCGACTTGCCTTTGTTCTCTGGTCAGAACAGGTCAGCTACTGATGGAAGCTATTCGTTCTGTGCTTTCGACACGATTGTCAACCCGTCATTCAAAGCCTCGAGAATGGGGGGTAGCGTTCTTCTGGTCGGGACGGATGGCGGCTTGGATGTTTTTGCCATCGAAGATCGTAAAACGCGTCTTGTTGGAAACTTGGCCGGTCTAAATGGCCGTGTCATTGAAGCCAAGTTGCTGAGCAGTACCTCAACGGATGACCCGTTCTTACCATCCAGACCCCATGTCGCTGTCATCGTTCATGGACCTACCACTCAATCAGATGATGAGGGTCATGTATCTTCCAACAACTCAGAAGCAAACGAGATTCCTGCTGGCAGACAGTCAGCCGCCGGAGTGCGTGCAACTAAAGAGGAGACCAGATATTACCAGACACGAGTCGAGGTGTACTCACTGAGAACGGGAGAGCATATAGCAACGCTTCTGTCGACCCCACCCAGCCCGTGCTTTGGTAACCTACCCGGCCTCCCTGCCTTGGCTCCGTCACCAGCTGGAAACTTGAAGCTCTTTGTGAGCGGTAGCTACGTTGTTGTAGCGTCCGGCTCTAGCGGAGAAGTATTTATGTATGGCATGGGCAAGTACCAATGTCTAGGGAAGGCGTGGACCAGTATCAAGTCGAAAGAATCCCGGCGGTACTCTACATCTTCGAGCTCCACTGACCCAGATGGATCTCAATCCGATTCTCCTCATGGTTCTCTTAATGCTGATAGCCCGATTGTTGCGTTGAAGGGGAGATGGCTAGCTATAGTCCCGCCGTCGGCCACCTACAGGGCTACCCTCCACGCGACTGTCCCGACGTCTTTGTTACAAGGCAAGGCCTACGGACTTGAGACTCGAAGCCCCCCGTCGCGGCCCCCAATAACCTGCGCTACAGACGTCGGTGAGGGCGAAAGCTTCTTCGGCAAAGTAGCTCGGGGTGTCACCCAAGAGCTCATGCGAGGCGCCCGCTGGATGGGTGACCAGGGACTACAGGCATGGAACAGTTACTGGAATAAAGAGCAGTCGCAGAGCATGCCAGCACGCCGGTCACCCAACCTGATGGACTTTCCTCCACAGGGATACAATCTCTTCCCTCCCACACATGGCCAAGAAACCCAAGCTGTGTCGGCTACTGAGCCTGATCTAGTATCAATATTCGACTTGCGGAAGCTTGATGAAGGAGGGGAAACCAAGACTGCTTTGTTCAACCCGGTGGCCACCTTTCAGGTACCAAATGGCTGCAGCTTTCTTTCTTTCTCTCCTAACGGCCTCATGTTGTTTACGGCGAGCAAGAAAGGGGATGTTCAGTATGTTTGGGATCTCATGCAGGCCAAATACTGCCGAGCAGGTGCTTTCATGTCCGATGATCCAGTAGCTGCACAGCCAAGCGTGCGACAGGTTGCTCGGTACCCGCGATTGACTACATCCCATATCGTTGACGTGGTTTGGTGCCCGCCTTCCGGGGACAAGCTAGCAGTGATTACGGGTAAGCCGACAGTGCATGTTTTTGACCTGCCACGAAGCGCCTTCCAATGGCCCCCCTTCCGTCGGTCTCGACCACAGCCCGCCAAAGCCCATACTCCCGATATCTCTGCTGAAGAGATCTCTGATCGGGTGGCTGCCGCAAATCCCCTGTCGGCTGCCTTTAAGATGGTTGGCGGTAAAACGCAGCCAATCCTAGCTGCAGTCAGGAGCCGAACTCCATCCACCGGGGCTGCTTTCCCCTCCGTCGGTGGCTTTGCCATACCTGCTGCCGCCGGCGTGAGTGGAAAGGCGGTCGCTGCTGGCCTTAGCAAGTCAATGGGGGCCGCCGCCACCGGCACCGTCAAGACGGTCAACACCTTCCGACACGGTGGCGAGCACCGCCTGCACCTGTCCAATCTTTCTCGGGATCCTGTTGCCTCTCGTGTGACGTGGATCACCCACAAAGGCATGCCATTCTTGGGCTTGATAGACGGGGGGTATTTCCGTCTGTATCGGATCAAACGCTCTACTTCACCCAGTAAGAGTCGACAGGTGCAGTCGGTGATTGGAAACAAAGAACTTGAGTTCCGCTTGCCTCCCCAGATGCAGACCCCTTGCGGCCCCATGACCGTGGGTACCTCCAACCCAGAAACAACCGTGTCTGCCACGCTGGCTCTGCCATCTTCGAATCTGCGATCGCCGCCGACATCGAAGCTCAAATGTCAACCGCTTTCTCAGGCAGAGATTGAGACAAACACGCCGTACCAGCCCTTCCATACCGATCAGAGGGTGAACCTCTTTGTATTCTCCGATGCAGATGACACAGTGACCTCGGTCCCGACTGGTCAGTGGGCGTTCGGCGGTCCGATGTCGACCACGAAGCTTCATGTCCGTCCGTTCAGCGCCAGCAGCGAAGAGGACGACGATGACATGGTGCATGAACAGCACGCGGGCTTCGGGGCTGAGATGGAGAATCTGATCAGCCTAGGGAATAGTACAGGCAATGTGGAAGAGGTGGTGATCACCACGCGCAGGAAGAAGAAGCAAGCCTCGGCGCTGTCGTTGGGAGGTGGAGTCGATGACGGCTTTTTTGAAGATGACTGTGAAGTCCTGGACTTTGCTCGGGACCGAGTCTAGGAGCGACATGCACATATCATGTCACCGGCGGGGCCTAAGTGAAACTGAACTAATATGCCATATTTTAGACTTACATCGGTATCGGCGTTGGTGTGTTTGGAATTTAAGTGCACTCACTCCTTTCTGCTCTTGCCCTCGATGCCCTGTACCAGGATCGACCGCATTGCGCTTGCAGGAGCTCAACGCCATGGCGGGATCATGGGTATTGCATCCGACCTTGCCATTCGTTCATTGATTGTGTTTCTGCCTCGCACAGCTGTATCTTCAGGCATAATTTCGTGACCATGCGATGTTACCTTCTGTGTTACATACCCGGTATTGTACTGTGAATCAATAGATGAATCCTATATGGTATTGATTCGGTAGTATTGACGCGTACTCCGTACTCGACCTGCCATCTCCCCGGTGTGCAGGGGAACCTTGTTCCCGACACAAGCCTTCAGCCATCATTCTTCTCTCCAGATTTGGAATAGTGTTGAGTTAGTCCGTGTCTCTTCCATCCTCAATCCTTGCAATAGCGGAGACCTAAGTAAAATGGAGCCCCCCGAGATCGACACGCGTTCCTTCCGAATAAAATCCATACGTCAGGTACGTACCCTGTCGTCTCGGTGGCATACGTGCTCGGCAGAGCCCGATACCTCCATCCGTTCGACCCATTTCGGCACGGAGGATCTGCAACGACGATCGACTGGGTCTGTGACTGAGACCCAGACCCACTGAGGGGTGCTTGCTGCGTACTGCTTAATTACTGCGGGTATACGGAGTATCGAGGACTCTATATTTTATTAACCGTTGATAGATGAGATCTACTCGCAGGGAAGATCGATCACATCAACTCGCTAGCTCCGTACCATTGTCACAAGGTATTGAGATGAGGAGGGAGGATCATTTAGAAGATATAGAAGAGAATAGAGTTGAACGGAATAGAATGGAAAACGGAAAAGGATGTGGTGAGAACTGAATTGAGTGAAATCCATGGTCAAAGTATGGTACTATGGTATGTAAATCAATCAGGTGAATTAAATAAAGCAAGTCAAAGTTAAAAAGCATGATTACAGAAGTGACATATTACTAGTGGTTTTGTTTCCCGTGACTCAATAAATTGTTTCCATCATATTAACACAGTGGTGTAGGAGGGGGTTGGCATTTGTGAGGGATGGCTTGGCGTGACTTGGTTCATTTACAGAGCCCAAGCTGCCAGGATGAATCCCACGACTCCGGCCGCGGAAACGCCCAGCTTGAGCTGCGTGATGGCGGCGGCGTTTTCGGTCGAGCTGGCGTGGGAGCCTGTCGCGGTGCTGGTTCCCGTTCCAGAGGAGCCAGATCTGGAGTTGGAGCCTGTGTGGATGCGAGGGTTAGTATGTTCGAGAAAGATGGAGAGGGGGGGGGGAGAGAAATGGAAAAGGGGACATACTGGATCCAGTGGATGAAGAGGAACTTCCACTGTTGGTGGTGCTGGCGTCGTTGGAGCCGGCCGTAGTGGCGGATGAGCCCGACGCGCCAGTCGCGCTGGCCGGGAAGAAGTAGCTGCTGTAGCAACTGCTCTGGCAGCTGGCGTAGGACTTCTGATCGCTGGGGGATCCGGAGCCCTGGGGACAGGCGGCAACGCAGCTGGTGGTGTCGTTGGCCTGGGCGTTGTTGGGGCAGGGGACTTCGTAGCACTGAGCAATGCAGCAGATGTCGGTATCAGCGCCTGGAATTTGTTAGTTGGGATTGGGTTGGGTGGATGGCTGTGGTTGGTTGGGATAGAGTACTAGGAATATGCAGGCCGCTGGGCTATGCGGACGGGATTGAAATCAAGCCAGGATGATGGATGATGGGGAAATGAGGTTGCATGGGAGGTGATAGGGGAGAGAAGCACTTACACTTGGTCGCGCAGGAGGCCTGGGGAGACAAGCTGGCGGTGGTAGTTGCGCTGCTGGAGGTGGAGGAGGCGTCCTGGGCGACGGCCAGAGCCAGAAGGGAGGACAGAGCGAGGGCGCTGTTGAACTTCATTTTGGCGGATGGGGAGAGAGATGGATTGAGAGATCAATGGATGGAGGAAACGACAGACGTTGGATTGATCGGAGATGGTAGCGAACGAGCGCAAAAGGTGGGACAAAACGAAAGACTGTGCTGTGAGAAGAGAAGGAGGAGGAGGAGGAGAAGAAAGAAGAAGGGAAAGGAGGAGAGGCGAAGATAAGGCAAGTGAAAGGCGAGCAGACAATGAGCCGGGGTCCGTCACGGCCAGCGTATCAGGCGATGCTGGATTCACCCGCTGCCATTAGTGGGGTTTCAGCGACTAGACCCCCGTCACACAAGCTAGTAGTCTCCTCCTCCTCTTCCTCCTCTCCTCATTTTCTGGATGAGGGATCATTGGATGGGCTCACTGGGCCGGAGCTAGTCCGCACCCTTACATGAGTGGCAAGGCCATTCAATCGGCCTATCTACATTCTCCACCGTCCACTGACTACGATTCGACAGGCCAGTGGGGGCCAATCCGGGGAAGAAATGGCGCAGGAGCCTAGAGAGGGGCGCGATGCACAGTCCATGTCTGAGATGGGAGCCTGCAATTTCAAGGGCCAAAGGGTTGGAGAAGGCAGAAGACACTGAGGCAGGCCCCGAACTCTGAACCCTGAAAATCTGGGGACTTCGCAGAGGATCGGCTAAAAATAACCCTAGCGACCAAAACCCAAGGCTAAGACCGACTAAAGGGGCCCGGTCAACAACACTAGTGAACCGTCACTGTCCACCCGCCGGTCTTATCGCCTGGATGGGGTCGGGACAGCGCATCCAGCGACACGGGGCACGGTCATTGGTGGGCTGATCTGTCAGAAACTGTCATGAGGACCGACTGGAATGTGGTCGAGGATGAAGTTGAGTTGTCGGCACGGGGGCCTGCCTTTCCGTCAGCAGCGCAGCACAATATGAAGGAAGAATAATAGGGGCGATGCATCATGGAATCGACGCCGCGCTTGCTATTCTGGGATTAGCGTGGCTCGGGCAGATCCGACCTGGTTCTGGCTAATCCCCAGTCGAGGCATTCTAGACCAATCATCTCTGGACAATGATGAAGGCTGCCAACTTATTGTATTGAGACTATTGATGTTGTCGGAAACAGACTGGTATTGGTATGCCAGTATCGTTACTTCGTTATCGCCAGAGTAGCTCGAAAGAAAAGTCGACAACAGGGAGAAGAACCTCCTATCTTAAAGGGCCTCGTAGAGCAGCCATAGGACGAAACCACTAAGTTACCATATAGCCTAAAAGGGGGACCAGATTATCTGAATTAAAGCCTTTTTGGAAAATACACTTTGGGGACTTCTCGCAGAGCCAGGTCGTCAAAGTTCTGCGAAAGAGAGTATTACTTGACCGTTGACTCGGACATTGTTATTCAAGTGAGGATACTTGCTATTCTTTGTCTATGGCCGGGGAGCTTGAGGCCTTTTATAACTGACATCTCGGACATCTCGAGGCATGATTCCAGAGGAGCAGTCTGTCTTTGCAGTCTGCAGAGAGTGGGTAGGTAGATGCGCCATCTACACTGGGACGAAACCCACTCTTAGAACCATCAAGAGCCTAAATATACGCCGAACGAACCATGGAGATTATTGAGGGCTGATCTGTCAGATATAAACTTTGTTACAAGCAGTCATCATGTCATGACATGTGAACAGAAATTGAGTCGTTCTTCGTTTTAGAGATTTGGTGATCTAGAGATAAAATTACGATTTATACACTACAACTCCTAGTAGACTCAACAATTTTCCAACCCGTATCGACATTCTCTCCATCTATATAATGGGTGACCATCTCCTCCGGTGCATACAGCCTCGTAAAAAGTACGGTGACATCATGACTAGCCCGTTTTCCATTTTCGTGATTATTCATTCACGACTAGTACTACCTACTACCTAGTACTATCCTTGGTATAAAAGCCGAGCCAATCACCACCGGTTGATATATAAGTCGCCGGATGACCTTCTAAGGGATTGTTCATCTTTTTGCACTGCTACCCAACATAGTTTCCATCCGGCCCCATAATCTTCCATCTCCTGCATTCCGAAATCCTCTACGGCCGCGCTATTAGCATGAGCATCAGCCCAGACGCACAAATAGCATGTCCTATCCATCTCACCGGCTTCATCCTCAACATGATATCGGATCCACCATCCCAGATGAAGATTGGGTGCCTAGAGTCTCTTATGTATGCTGCAACACTAATGACGGTGGTTCACTAGGTGGTCAATCGGCTTTACTTTCAACACGCCACTCGATGCTGTCGACTCCAGCAGCTATTCGCCATGGCAGTGTGTATACATTCACGTTGAAACGGTGAACGTCAATCGTAAGTTCTGGGGTGCCGTCGGCTCGTTGTCATCTCTTTTTAGATTTTCGACTTTCCCACACCAATTTTGCTTACAGAAAGTCTCTCTTTCCGTGCCTATCATGACATGAAGATATATTCAAATGCCGAGAGTATTTCGGTCATCCAGCCCACCACTTCGTAACACTTCCCCACCAACCCCGAGGTTCAGCTCCATGCCTATACGGAGGGTTCTCGTCCATCAGATGGGCCTCCATCCCGCTGGCAGATGGTTTTTGGAGACACGCAAGTGGTACACCACTGTCAGCCAGCTCGTGTTTGGTGAAAGTCTTAAGCAAGCGGCGGGATATTGGCTCGTTTCCTGGCGTCCTAGACTTGGGGTCATAGGATGCCAGGCCAATAGAATAGTCGAAATGAGGATCCGCGCCGCAGCTCAGGAAACACTCCACCGTGCGAAGAACGCGAAGCCGGGTCCGACGTGACATACTAAAGGGGAGGTTATCCACGAAGTGGCCCCAGATTGTGCATCCTTTATAGCTGATGTTGACATTGGGACATTTCGAAACCAAGGCGTCAACGACATCACAAAGAAGGAACGGGAAATTATCAGAATCGCCCCGCTGTTTCCAGTTAGCCTTCTGCATGACGAGGAAATCCGCCCAAGCCGTTCCTGGTCCGCGATCACTGTGGACGGTGGCACCGTGGTCTAAAAGCTGCTGCATGACTTGGAGCAGAGTCACACGACTTGCTGGCTCGATAGTCTGCCACGACTGGGCGATGGAGTTCAGAAAGCGGATCCACACAGTCGTATCTTTTCCTCCCAGACCCCAGTCTGGATCAGCCCCCCTATCGAGGAGAAGATCAACCATATCTGGGTTGGGGACCTCGAAATACCCGCCTATGGGCTCCTGCATGGTGCATGGGAATAAAGCACAAAGCAAAAGTGCGCTCAGGTACTCTCGCGTCTGTAATCTGGGTTCATCGTCAAGTCTTTCACGGACATAGAGAAGGAGGTCTCTTCGAACACATATAGCCGTGAAGCTGCCCCCTAGGGCCTCGGTTAGATGCCGTATGGGTCCGAAGGTATCTGGCTGCATGAAAAAGTCCAAGAGGTTGGCGCCAAACTTGGAATAGAGGACTGCGATGACACGCTCCAACTCATCCAACAAGTCCGTCTGGGGGCCAGGGCTCTGCGCACCAACTTCGGAATCACGAGCGAAACACGTGGCATTGTCCACCAGCGTCACAAGAAGCGGACGAATACTCGCCAAGCTCAGTCCTGGGGGCAGACATTTGACTTGTTGTAGGAATGATGCACAAAGCCAACGAAGTGAATTAAATGTCATGGGCAACCGGCTTGAGAACATTTCACGCATTTCATCTGCTTCGAGAAAGTCCCGCACTGTGCGGTGCAAGAAGTCAACACGGTAGAGCTGAAAGTCCTCAGGTGTTGGGAAATTACCGTTGGTACCGGTAGGGAGAGATGTACGCCTACGGGAGCTCTGTAACAATGCCTCTCGAGCAGTTGAAGGTGCGGAGTTTTGCGTGACCGTTGTTATCTCCAGAAGGTCCTGACATCTGGCATTCAAACGCTTGCTCATAGCCCGGCATCGTGACTTCAGATCACTCGCGGTAAGGGGCTTGATCGGCGAAGCAAGCGCGAGCCGAACAGGGTCGTCTTCATCGAGAAAAGAATATGTCAATAGACTCAGGGCCCTCTTTGACTGCAAGGCAATGTCGAAACATTTTGCTGCCTCTACCCTATATGCCGAGTCAACGTTGTTGAGCATGTGGCGGAAGTAGTCCTCCAAGTCCGTTGGAAGCGTCCGAAGTCTTCGTTGCAGATCCGGGAGTCGATCCTCGTTCTCAAGCCCACGTTGCAGGGAGCGGACCACGAGATAGACCCAGAGGAAGACACCGTTGGCTTTACTGACAACCTCGTGGACCAGGTCACATTCTTGCGCATGTTCTTCGCGGATAAACCTTCGATATGTGGCATGCCCTCCTAGTTTGGTTTGAACATAGAGAAAAATGTCATTCCTCGTGAGATCTTCAAGGAGAAGATATGGATAGACCTTTTCGCCAAATGCAGCCTGAAAGACATTCCATGGTCGACTGGAAAGACAGAGCTTGACATTTTTATTGCGATCGACCAGATTGCATAGCAGGTCTATCAACTCTGCATGATCACCGTGGTATTCATCGAGTCCATCAATGAAAAAGCAGAACTTGGATGATATGATGTCCTGTCTTGCCAACCGGTAGCATGCGTCGATCAATTGGGACCTTGACCATAGACTGGTGGATGTGCTGTTCATCCATTTGCCGATATCTCCATGCCACTCCGAGGGGAATACCTCCTCGATAAGGTTGGGGTGTTTTTGTAAGACTTCATGCAATATTGATCGGAGCAGGCCTTCCTGAGACTTCTGAAGCGTGGTACCGGCATTCCAAAAGAAAAAGCGGGCTGTGATCAACTGCTTGCCACCAGCCCAAGAACGTAATGCGGTACGACTGAGCTTGTGGGTACAGAGGAACTTCATCAATGTTGACTTCCCTGATCCAGCTTTGCCAGAGACCCAGAATATCCCGCTTCCATCCTTTAGCCACTCATGCAATAGGCACTGAGCAGATGCGCTTGATGGATGTTGTACGCTAAACACCCATTCAAAGGTTTTGGCATGCGATTCTCGGATTTGAGATTGTCTCTCCTGAATGGAGCGGTACGAGAGACTATCCAATAACCTGGTCTGAATCGCAAGTTTGTCGCTGGCCTTAATCCACCGAGAAAGGTTTGATATGGTCTCATTAAATTCGCCCGTTTTGGAATCCTGGATTCGAAACCACGTTGCCAGACCTTCATTCGCGGCCAGGTGATCACGCATACTGGCGACTGCTTCATTGAGGCTATTGAGATGTTTCCGGTACATGTCGTTCGTCTCCTTCAGCATCTGAGTATTTGCCGCAGTGAGGATTTGTGATTGGCGGTTAATCCCATAGAACTCCTGCAATGACTTCCATGTTGCAGAGCTTTGATCGCAGAAGATCAACATCAGGCATGTGCTCAACTGCTGACCGTAGGTGTCAAGCTTTCTCGCGAACTTATCAATCTCTCCCGACTTTCGCATGCGTCGCAGAGCGATGCGAAATGCTTCCCATTTTCTGTGCAATGAATTATCTGCCTTTGCCTGCGCCTGGTCATCGGTTGGTGCGTGCAATGACGTGATATTCTCTGCAGCGGCCGAGGTTCTGAGAGGCCGTAGGAGATCATCCAGGTCTTTTGCTAGCTTTTTACATCCCTCAGAAATCTCGAGCAAGAGCTTCTCTCCACGAGAATAGCCATGTCCGGGTATCGACGAGGGAAGAAGACGGGCATTGTCGGCCAGCTCCAGAAGCCGCCCGGCGGCGGATTGGAGCTCCGTATCATCAACATAGGCCCCGGTGGCTGACTTGTAGATTTCACGACTCTTCGAAAATAATTTGCATCCGAGCTCGACAAACTGGACGACATTTCCCACGAGTGACAAAGAGGACAATGGATCTAGAACCATTTCTGCGAGTGGCACCTACCCTGGTGGGCATTTGACCGATATTTCTAGAATCTGCACCCAGAAAGGTGACTTGTGCAACGAGAAGTTCCTCGAGATTTATCTTCCCTCGCATTCATACCAGCGAGGGTGTTCGCGGTGGGCTGTGCGCTGCAAGTCCTGTCCACAAGGCTACGGCTTCGCAAGGCTACGGATTCCTGCTGGTTGGGTAGAAGAATAGCACTGCCTCGGCAAGGTTGGCCACCCATAACCTTCTGCCAAGGTAGATTCTGGCTTGTGGCTGGCTTTGAGCAGAGTGGTGTCAGTCATCGCTTCGTTCATGCGAGGGTCGATCACAGCTCTTTACGAGATGACGAGCCACGCCCACCTGCACCCATGCGGGGTGAGTGACACGGTGCGATAAGTCACGTCCACGGGTGGCTGGAACCTCCATGAAGAAGTCAGACAGAACATCATGCACGATGCAAGTTGGGACAACCTGGCAAATCTCTTGTGTACTGTCACCTCAAGTAAAATCATTGATTGAAATTGGCTCGCGTTGTATTGAAGACCCGTTCATGCTATCAATTCAATACACACTCAAGCTTAGGTATGCGCCACTGTTGACCAAGGTCACGAGCCAGTTGAAGACTGCTGGTGTTGACGAACTCACAATATAGTAAATTGAGTTGTAGAGAAATAAATCAACCTCAGTCTATCTACAAGCTTCTAGGCTGGTAAGATATCGACTACGAACCCATCGGCTCGACGCGGTGACATCCAGAGAATGAGTTTGTCTGGGTGGATGGATGGGATAAGTATAATAAACCGGAAGTCGTCTGTTGTCCTGTGCAACAGTGAGTGTCTTGGTTCCTTGCCTGGGATCCGACAATGGATGCCCAGCGCCCCTCTCTTTTAGCCAGATAAGAATTCAGCTGTAGACTAGGGTTCATGGCAGTGCAATTTAGAATCGAGGACCTCTATTGTTGCTGACTCATGAATTACATAAGCCATACTATCAGATCGGGGCATGTGATTGCTATCGGACGCGTCGTCGCGTGTGGACCGCTCGGATTGTGGCATCGAGCTCATCCTACGAACCACCTCGGGTTCGACATGTCCGGCCTTGATGGTGGCTCATCTGACTACTTTGATGATGATCTGGCCGACTGGGTCGTCGACCGGCCCTCGGATGCGGCAGGTACTCCAACCGATCCTGATACCCCTCCACCAGCCAAACGCCGTCGCCTGAAAGCTGGAGGAAATGCTTCAGAGGGTCCGCAATCATACCAGAAACACCGTACCGGTAGTAGCGATAGATTTGAGGCCGGCCCAAGCTCCGAATCGCTTATCGATGACGAACTGCCGTCGCCCGAGCGAGAGTCGTACTACTTCCAGGATGATCAGGACCGGGATGCGCGGTCCAAATACAAGGTCTTCGCTCCGAAGAACAGAAACGTTCAGGAGAACATCTTTGTGACTCAGCTAACGCAACCCCCTTCCCCTCCGGAAATGCTTCGTGGCCCTCGCTGGAAGAAGCCCGATCCCAGCTTGCTTCGAACAACCACAACCGCGCGGCCTGAAAACCCAAGGGGAGGACGCGGTGCTGGTGCTGGCAGTGAAGATGACAAGTATGACGACGATGAAGAGATGAAAGCGGCAATCGAGGCATCACTGCAATCGTTTGAGGAGGAGAGTTCCCGACCAACTCCCTCCCTACCTCTCCATCCGCCTCCTCGCCCTCCAGCTGCTCCCTCCGCTAGGCAGCCAAGCGCCGCTATCGATGCCTCCAATGACCTGTTCGACGATATACCCGACGATGCCTTTGATTCAGATCTATCCATGTCCCCGCCGCCTGTAACCCAGTCTCGCCCGGCAGCTTCGTCTTTCACACAGTCCACAAATCGCCCATTGGGCGTACGCCAAACCACATTGTTCGATATGGCTGTCAGAAACCCGGAAAACCAGCCACCGCGCGGTGAACAGGTGTTCTCGCCGCCGGAGAAGAGCGAACCACCTACTCAGCATAAACTGAACCAGGATGCTCTGGGTACATGGGTCTATCCTACAAACTTGGGCAAGACTCGGGACTATCAATTTAATATCGCGCAAAAAGGCCTCTTCCATAACCTGCTTGTGGCACTGCCAACTGGTCTTGGAAAAACATTCATTGCAGCTACGATCATGCTCAATTGGTTTCGGTGGACTCAGGATGCTCAGATCGTATTTGTTGCGCCTACCAAACCGCTGGTTTCTCAGCAGATTTCGGCGTGTTTTGGAATCGCGGGAATCCCCAGATCTCAGACGACTATGCTTACGGGAGAGGCAGCCCCAGGAATCCGGGCTGAAGAATGGAAGTCCAAGCGCGTGTTTTTCATGACTCCCCAAACGTTGGTCAACGATCTGAAAACTGGTATCGCTGACCCGAAGCGGATCGTTCTGGTCGTTGTTGATGAAGCTCATCGCGCAACTGGCGGCTATGCGTACGTGGAAGTGGTGAAATTTCTCCGGCGGTATAACCAGAGCTTCCGTGTCCTGGCCTTAACAGCCACGCCGGGCTCCACCGTGGAGTCTGTCCAGGCTGTTATTGATGGACTGGATATCTCAAGGGTTGAGATACGAACAGAGCATTCGCTGGATATCAGGGAGTACGTCCACTCCAAAAACACGGACGTGCAAACATTCCAGAATTCGGAGGAGATGGTCCTTTGCATGGACTTTATGTCGAGAGCCTTGCAGCCGCTTCTTGATCAGCTGCGAAGTACAAATGCCTACTGGGGCCGAGACCCAATGGGGCTGACTGCATACGGTCTCACCAAAGCCAGACAGCAGTGGATGCTGTCCGATTCTGGCAGAAACGCCCATTTTGGTGTGAAGGCCAAGATGAATGCCATCTTCACTGTTCTGGCCAGCTTGGCGCATGGAATTGATCTTCTCAAGTATCATGGGATCACGCCTTTCTACCGTCATCTTGTGCATTTCCAATCCAACACGGACGGGCAAAAGGGTGGCAAGTATCAACGGCAGGTCGTGCAGGACGACAACTACAAAAAGCTTATGAACCATTTGCAGCCGTGGACCAAGAATCCGGAGTTTATTGGCCATCCGAAGCTGGAATATCTGAAACAGGTTGTGTTGAATCATTTCATGGATTCCGGTGAAGGTTCCGGTACAGGCGAAAGCCAGGATCAACCGGCCACCCGCGTGATGATTTTCGTACACTTCCGTGATAGCGCAGAAGAGGTAACACGAGTACTCAAACGATATGAGCCCATGATCCGGCCCCATGTCTTCGTTGGGCAGAGCAGCGCCAAGGGCTCGGAAGGAATGGGCCAGAAAACGCAACTTGACATTGTGCAGAAGTTCAAGAAGGGGACATACAACACCATCGTTGCGACATCTATCGGCGAGGAAGGGTTGGATATTGGTGAAGTGGACCTTATTGTGTGCTACGACTCCTCTGCATCCCCTATTCGCATGCTGCAGCGTATGGGACGTACTGGCCGGAAGAGGGCCGGAAACATCACCCTCCTTCTCATGCAGGGCAAGGAAGAGGAATCGTACATCAAGGCCAAGGATAATTATGAGAAGATGCAGCAGATGATAGCCAGTGGCACCCGGTTTACCTTTCACGACGACATGTCTCCGCGCATCCTTCCTCCGGGCATACGGCCTGTTGCGGATAAACGAGCCATTGAGATACCTGAGGAGAATGCTGCGGGCGATTTGCCAGAGCCAAAACGGCGAGGACGGGCACCCAAAAGGCCGCCGAAGAAGTTTCATATGCCTGATAACGTCGAGACTGGATTCACCACGGCGTCGCATCTGGCGGGGGCCACCAAACGCAAAACCCAAAGCAAAAGTAAGACTCGCACGCCGACTCCAGAGCCCGTGGAACTGCCGGCGCTTGAAGATGTCTTGCTTACCCCAGCGCAGCAAAACGAACTTGAACACCTGTATAGCAACGCCGGGCCCAGTGAAGAGTTGATGATCTGTTATCCCAGGAGCGACGCCTTCCCACACCTTCAGCTTGCCCCACGGCCTACCAAGACAGTTAGGCACGGGTCATTGACTCGTCGTATGATTAGGACGTTGCAGAAGATGGACCGCGTGCGTTCGGACTGTGAGAATCGTTACAAAGAGGTTTTGGCCCGAGAGTCGGCCTCGCGGCCGGAGACAGGGTCACCCAGATCCAATGGTCGTGGAGTTGGCAGCCATCCAAGGGCCACACCTAGGTCCAGTACTATGAAAATACCGCCCAAAGAGAAAGATCTTGAAGAACAAAGTCCCTTCAGAATCCAATCAACACCGCCAGAAAAACACTCAATGCCAATGACCACCCCAAAGATCGAACCATTCTACTGCTCACAACAGACCCAAGACGAACATACCGATGATGATTTCGACCCTCCGGATGTCGACACGCTTTTGAATAGTAGTGTTGATAACAGGCCTCAGAAACGAGGCCTGTTTGTCCTCGATGACAGCGATGACTGACTTGGACCTAACGAGCATGACTTGGATAGCATACTGCATTGGTACACTTTCGGTTACATATACCCTGACGCAATACATTGATTTTTTAACCACCCGGGAGGACACGGGCTCGTTCCTCTTGTAACAATATCTAAGAGTCTCGGCCAAGAAAGACATGTAGTGAACTCTCCGTAGTAGTCAGATGGTTGTATGAACCCCATCGGCTCCATTCGGTCTTGTCCTATCATGAAAATCACCTACCTGCCTTCATAGTTGCGGATATAGACGCTACCAGGCTTCCATTAGTAGCAGACAAAATTAGTAATCACCAATCCCCAGGTGTTTGCACACCCACAGCCCATTAAGATCATCTTCAGTTATTCGTACATCTCGCTATCCTATCTAACACCCATAGTATCTAAATGAAGCACCCCCCAAGCCACAGACTACAGAAACCCTCACCTGATTAAAATAATATTCAAACATACTGAATAACCACCGACATTTCATCCCTCACTATCCCTTTCATCGCCCAATCATCTAACATACTCGTCTGACTTTGTCTTTCCCGCTGATTCCATCCAGCTCGCATCCCCGTTTAGCACCATGCCCAATCACACAATTCCCATCATTTGCTGGGGGTAAATTCGGAGCAACTAGCTCAGTCACAACCCGACTCGTGAATGTAGAGTAAGGCTGGAATGGAATCCTCTTATGTCGAATGCCAGGCCACGTAATCCCTTCCGCGACATGAATCGGATCTCGGAGACCTTCCAACATCTTTGCAGACAACTCCATCTCGTACAGATGGATATATTCTCTCTCGCGTGCGTGAGTGACAAGTAGCCGCGACTGATGAAAGTAAATGAGCTGAGGACTGACCACCTAGCCGGCGCGGTGGCCTAATTTAGGAAGAGAAGACATACTGTGTAAGTGGATGGTTTGGGGAGTTCCAATTTGCGCTCTTGCAGCTGCGCCAGAGCTAGCAAGATGCATACGAAATACGGATCCTCGGTCCATTCCTTTGGGGTTATCTGAGCCACTCGTTTGTTGCGAATGGTTGCCCCGATGAAATTAAGTCTTCCACTGGGATCCGGACGTGGTTCGAATTGGTCGAGACGGGCTCCGGTGACGTATGAATAATGCAGATAGCCTATTAAGGGGGGGCAGTGGTTAGAGATAAGCTCGTTGGGTTGTCCATGGCGGCGGAACACAGTATAGTGTGGTCGATGAACAGGTTGGCCCGCAAAGAAGAATGGAGATCCTTTGCTGTCCAGCGAAGGAGTCAGTTGCTCCAGCCTAGTTATGGATAGGTTGGGGGTGTCTTGTTTTTTACCGAGTTTTTGCAAATGCGCGACCCTCACCCACCAGGATGCTGACCAGGCATCGATACTTCACGTTAAGGAACAGGTTGGTCGCAAGTGACTCAACATCGCTGAGGCTTTTATCCGTATCGGTCCCACTGTCGTCGGGCGTTGTCTCTACGGCGGCGGTATCGATGTCTTCGAATCGACAGCCAACTAAATCAAGATGACGAGACGTCCAGAAAAGTGGGTTCACAAACAGATCGCGATGATGACGCATCAGAACACGAAACGGCTTTGGGCCCGGACCGGCCGCCATCGTGAAGAACGAGAGGTCTCATCGGCAATGGTCCAGATGGACGACCAGACGTGAGGAATAATGCCCGATTTCTTTCACCGCCTTTCCGGCGGTGATGTCAATGAAATCGATTGTTACTCCGTACGGAGTACGGAGTATACCTTTCATCGTTGGTGGGATTTTTTGGCTTCCCATGCCACTAACCATGGGGCCATGAGGTTGCTATTCAGCATGGAGACAAGTAGCCCTCCCTTGCATCCCTTCCATGGTGGGATGCAAAGTGGAATATTGGGCCCGTGTGGTGCGGAGTTGGGCAGCGATCGCAACGACCGACCTCCTTAAGAAAGGAAATGTTGTGCACTTGGCAGCCTTCATTCCTACCTCCAATGCGCGCCAATGGCTCCTACCCCTTATTTCAGCAGGGTCACTTCCGAGTCGGCCTTCCGGGCTCGTTTCGAAGCGGAAAATGGAAGGAACTTTTCGGACCTACCTCACGTGGCAGCAAGTTCCTGGGGGCGAGCTCACCTGCTCGCATGCCGCGTAGTACGGCGAGAGCCATTATACAGTGTTCTTCCAATCTTATCACAGTATATAGTCCCGTCGGACGTGCAGCCATCCTCTTCGGACGAAATCGACGCGTTCTTGCAAGGTCCTGATCCGACCCTCATGGCTCAGAGCGAGCACTATCTGGTACGAGGGTCTCATTGTGGCATCTCTCTAGGACAGGTTTGGGCGGCAATGGCTATGTTCAAAGGGAGCCAGGGCAGGCGCAGGCGAGACATATCCGGCGTTCAAGAAGAAGACCAAGGTGACAACAACAATAACACCGACAGCGACGGCGACAGCGACAGTGACAGTGACACTGGGATAAGACCAAAGCGACCCAGACGACATACCTTCCAAGGGGAGTTCGTCGACTCCAGCAAACTCCAAGTTGGCTCTAGCAGTCCACCGCATGATAGCTCTCTGGGAACATCCTCCGTGGGATATATTGACCCCGACTTTCATACTTTAGGCATTGCACCAGAGGACGAAACTTTACGGCTTGCCTCCTGCGTAATTCGACATATATTGTACTTTGCACCGCCGCAGGGTTCGGTATTGGAGCCGAGTGTTGTTGAGTTTCGAGATGCCAAATTGAGGCTCGCAGCTTCTACCCAAAACGGGATCCGGCAGATAATAGCCATTGACGACGGTGGCCTCTGTTTACGACGGCAGGAGCCAGGTAAAGGATTTGTGGTTGTGAAAGATCACGTCGCAATTTTGGAGGCGAAGACTCAATTTCAGTGTCTAAAGAACGGCCGACCGATTATCTCGGACGGGTGCTTTGCACAGATGGTTTGCGAAGCACTGGTGGTCAGGTTATCTGAGCATTTGGAGCCAAGGTAATACTAAGCCTACCTGACTACCTGGCAAATCTGCATAGAATCCGATATGACTTTGGCTTCCTTATAAGGGGTATCGGGAAGTAGCACTAACGATTTGAGGCAGTGTCATTGTTATCAACGCTACGCAGCACTATATGTGCTTTCTCCAAATCGACATTAGTCAAGAGTATATTCAGGAGTTTGAGGATAGCTCACCTACGCATTTCATACATGCTAGCTGTACACCCTGGTTTGATCTCAGCCAAAGAAGTGGGAGGGAGCACGTGGTAACCAACATATGTGGTATAATGCGTCGGGCAACATCCTGACTGGCTGGGATGAATGAAGCCCAGTTTATACCGTCATATGGCCTGTCCGCGGAAATATTCGAACTTAACCTTTGTGGGTTGGCCGGGTGCTCCTCTTTGCGCACTGGATAATCTGGGACATACGATATACATAGGGATGTTCATTCAGGTCAACACTGAAGCGAACCAGAAGCAATACAAGGATGATCTTATAGTAAGTTCCGAAAGATCAATTTGAGCACCTCCTACGCAGCGTATGTCATTCTCTTCGAATAGGAAAGAGGATCTGGTACCAGTAGATTGTTATAGGAAACGAAATCCCATATATCTCTACCCATGGGGCTCTATAGTAACTAGCTCCCCATTGGTAACTTACGAAAATGCTGGAAAATATCCCACCGATCTTCAGTGCCATCCAGACGAGTAAGTAGTAGTATTCATACAAGGGACTCCAGGTAGCCGCTCCTAATTATATCAAACAAACCAAACAAATCTCTATACCATCATCACCCCGAAAAATTCTATACAAACCCGCCCTTATTCCCCCATATAAACGAGCTTCTTCGTCGAGTAGTTATACTGACATAGGCATACTGCCACAATCAAACCCCCAGTCCCCAACAACCTTGGTGCACCATTTGCACGAATTCCCTGTTCATTGTATTATCATTGACCGTCTTACATTATGACCTATGTCAAATCTTAACAAACCAACAACCCACTCACAGGGACCGTGGAAGCCCACATACTCAATATTCGCCATCTTCCCCGCCTTTCACTCTAAACCCACTCCCGTCCGCTTGCTTCGTTTTGGAATCATACGACTTGAACTGACTCGTTTGGTAAAAAGTCCCCAGAGATGTCTTTTCCTCATTTGGGGCGTCTAATGCTATGCCTACTAGGATTTGTACTCCAAACACACACATGAGACGTATACATTAGTCCCTACATCATATTTGCATTAATAATTTTGGGAGATCTACTTGGTAGCTTTATTTTATTTTTATTTTTTTTTTACGGCGGCGGCGGCGTCGGTATCGACTTTTGGCCTGTTCTTGGTTGGTGTCGGTCTAAGGATTAGGGTTACGTAGAGTCTAGGGCCATTACTGAGGACTTTCCCTTGCATACATAGCATGGCCTAGCAATCTACGTCGTCACTGAGGGTTAGGGCTGCGGAGCCCCGGATTCCGATTTTGGCTTTAGTGAGAGGGGTGTGGGGGTACATTCTGGTAGTCTGGTTCGAGTATATTTAGGAAGGCTGTTTAGGGGTGGAAAGTGGGTGGGTTGATTGAGGGTTCACTAAGCTGGTAAAGTGTCATGTATGTTTGGGGACGTCAGGGTAACATTTTCTTCATAATGGGCCGATGGTCTTTGTATCAAGAAGTCAGACGGTAATTATAAACAATCTTTTATAAGAAAATAAGAAATCTAAAAATAGTCATTAATTAACATATCATTGTGCAGGAAGCGGGCCGCCCCGTAGGATTTGATTTCGGGGGGATGTTTCAGGGATGCGATTGCGATCACGTTAGGATAACCCCAGTGCTTGAGGATTTGCATTGCATATTGGCCTACGGAACTGGCTGCTCCCCAGATCAGAATGGGGGTGGTCGGGACTTTGGAGATGTAGGGTGAGGGACGTGACCAGGGAAGGTCGAGCTGGAGCCTGTCGTGAAGAGTGAAGAATGCGGTGCAGATTGTTTGTGGGGATGGTAGCGGCAGTTGATAGCGGGATTCCGGCTGGAACTTGGAAGACATCCAATGGAGCGGATGGAACGTGCTGCTGAGGGGTGGGAGTGGGGACTAAGTTGTTGGATACTAGTCAAGGTTTCTTTCAGTGCCGGAATTGTGATTGCTGGGTGAGAGGCCATGGTGCTGCAATCGAAAGTGTTCTACTGATATTTATTTCAGTACTACTAGGTGAAACGCGTACCTCTAGGTAGGCTTCATAGAAGAGAGGGGGAGCGAGACTGAGGATGTCTCATTAAGAATACCACTCATTCTCTCCAGCCTGACAAATCCAGAACTATGGAGTTCCGTCTGATTCTGTGCTCCATGGACTCTATGCAATAGAAGGACCCCCTGGGACAGCCAGAAGGTATCCAGCTGCAATGATTGGCCGTGTAAGCAGCCGGCATTAGCGCCCGCAAAAGTGGAGACGCCGATCTATGAGGTCGATGATTGCATAGCGAGATTTTCAGTTCCTGATGCTCTGATCCGCATCCATCCTCCCCTCCCACGCTGGGTATAAATTCTGTGTAAAGGGAACTCTTTCTGCTCCTTGGGCGCTCACCATCTTTCTTTCCTTTTTACCCGAATTGCCTTCAAGTTGTGTTATGCTCCAGATGGGTCGCATCCTGGTCACTGGTTCTTCCGAGGGACTCGGCCTCGAGGCTGCTCGCCAGCTAGTGCAACGAGGACATACCGTTTACCTACATGCGCGCAATGAACGACGCGCGCTGGACGCCAGATCGGCATGTCCCGGTGCCGCGGGAGTCTTGACTGCCGATTTATCCAACCTTGCCGAAACCCGCAAACTGGCCGAAGAAGCCAACGCTCTCGGTGATTTCGATGCCATTATTCACAACGCCGGCATGCTAAACGGTCCCTTTCGGAAGACGCCAGACACCGGCATGCCAGCCATCGCGGCTGTCAACGTCCTGGCACCGTACGTGCTTTCGTGCCTACTGCGCCCGCCCAAGCGCATTGTGTACATTGCATCGCAATTGCACCGCCAGGCGGACACGAGCGCGGAGGATGTCTTCTGGTTTAAGCGGGGAGAGGCGGAGTTTCGGGATTTCCCTGCATACTGCGACTCCAAGTTCCATGTCATACTTCTCGCCAATGCGGTAGCTCGAAGGTTCAAGAACACATCCGTGTCTTCGGTGCACCCGGGATGGATTGCAACGAAGCTGGGTGGGCGGGGTGCGCCGGATAGCCTGGAGGATGGCGTGGCAACGTATGTCATGTTGGCTGAGGGATGTGATGCACCGAACCAGCCGGGGAGGTATTTCGACCCCAAGAAGAAAGTCGGGATGCCGCTTGCCGCCACTGCCGATATCCCGCTGCAGGAGAAGCTTGTTAAAGCCTGTGAAGAGGTGACTGGTTTGACCCTACCCGTCTAGGGGGGGCACAACCCAACAATGTACATAGGCATGAATCGAATCAACATTATTTTAGAGGATTCGCGTAGATCTTCTCGTGGGAATTCTTGGAGATACCGTCGGTGGCCGGGCGATGCCGAGGGTCACGTGTCTCCTGTGTTTCAACCAGTCGGCGGGAATCTGGTTCCTTGTATCCACGTCCTCTACGTCCTCTCTCATCTCGCTGACTGCCGGTTATTCCTTTCCGACCCTAAATAGCTATGGCGGATGACACAATGACCTCCATGTCCTCATGGCCCACTTCACTGCGCCCAATGCGGTCAATCGACGATTGGACGGGCATTACCGACCCGCGCTTGAGGCGAAGGCTACAGAATCGCCTGAATCAGAGAGCATACCGTCGGTCGCCATTCCCTCAATACCTGGTTGCTGGCCTGTGTACTGCATCAATACTGCCTCAGCATCTGAAACGCTGCCAACTAACATGACATCTCTTTGAGAGTTGTAGGATCCCGTCTGCAAGCGCAAGAGTATAGACCCCAGCAGGAGAATGGCACACTTGTTCCACATGATAGACCATACGCAAATCAAACAGACTCCCCGCTGAAGGCTCTTGGTAGTGCGCCTCCTAACTCATTGGCTGGCACAACTCCCCCCGATCACCTCATGGCTTTCACCTGCAGGTTCTCCGTCAACCATCATCTGGTCTGCACATATGTGCCCTCCAATGTACATGAGTGTATGAATGAGTTTGAGAGAAACGCCTTAGTGAACTATCGCAGCCACTCGCCCCGAACAGACCACTTGCTCAGTCTGAGCAGAATCAATGTCTTGCGCGCCGCCTACGAGAACGCCCGGGCCGTGGGTATGGACGTCGACTGGTTATGCGCTGACGAAGCAGTCTCCGTATTCAGTATGTCGTCTCCTGTGAGTTCTCAGCATACTACAGTCCCCCTCAGTCTAAAGCCCACGACGCTGCAACGAGCCATTCCGCATCATCCGTGGCTCGATATATTCCCATTCCCTCAAATAAGGGACAATTTAATCCTGGCAGGAGAGGCGCTCGACGATCATGAGTTCTGTCATGATCTTATAGGGTTCTGGGACACTCGCAGAAGCGACGCGACACTACTGGTTTGGGGACTGCCCAGTAATCCACGAAACTGGGAGGTTACGGAGAACTTTGCTAGGAAGTGGAGTTGGCTGCTCCGGGGATGTACTGAGATCCTTATCTCAACTGACTCGTGGCGAGTACAAAGAGGCGAGAAGCCATTGAATTGGCAGAGCATTTTTGCTTGCTAGGGCCAATCTTGCAGTCGGAGGGCTATTTATGGTCTAGACAATGAGATATTACTGCGCTCGTTAATTCTGCAGAGAGTCAGTCCGCCACAGGTATTAATCGGCAGCCACCGACGCGGGGAAGAGATTCATTGAAGCCTATGCTCCGAGCAGGACAATCCAAAACCGATACATATACCGTTAGCCTTAACAGAAAGCTACATGCTCTCAGAGGGATGTAAGCCGCACCGGGCCAGCACGAATAAGAGCTTACCCCATCACTCCAGGAAACAACAACAACAACAACAACAACAGTCAGGCTGGTTGGAAGCTGAGCAGGACTACTAATTGACTAGACAGGTGGCCCACTCAATCGGTAGGTCTGAAGGGAGACCCAGGTTGCGTTCTTTCATGTTTATTCGCATTAGCCCTTATTCATCTTTTCTTCAACTCCTCAATGGCCGTTCGTCAGACAGAAGACAAAAAGACCGCAAGGAATTCCTGTAACCATTTTCTGAATATTGACTTGTGCTGGTTCGTCCCGCATTTACCATATCTTGGAGTATTGAACCTGAAGAGACGCCAGAGGCCGAGTATTCCGTAATATCCCGCGATGGCAGACAGTGGTTACTTATCTAATCAGATAATAGCTCATTTCCCTAATTTCTTAAAGTCTCTGTCCTTATCTTGCCTCAAATAATTGATGAAAGTGTTTCTGAAGACGATCGAAGGACACGAGCACACTGAGCTGGCCATCAAGGCGGTGATGGCTCTGCCGGCAATACGATAAACCCTTGCCTTGATAGGCAGGCGGGGAAATCTGCATAATGTGGCAGAAGAAACGCGGTGTGACGGTAGCCCCACCAGCTTCTTGATTGGGAAATAACCTAGGGGGCGGCGGATCAGGCCTCGGGGAGTGTCAACGGAACCCGTGCCTACCAGTAGACAGTAGACACAACCTCGAACCAGACCGATCCCAGGACATCATCACCATGGCGGACGCTCAATTTGACAGTGCGCTGTAAGGTTTCTCATCTCGATCTTTCCCTGAAACACTCCCACCTGCATCCCCCCTGGAAGCAACCCGGTTTACGCCCGTCAACCCCGCTTGCGGCCTCCCGCTGACCATCCACCTTGCTCTTTAGTGACCTGCTGCGGCGCCTCAACCCCCGCGATACAAAGAAAAACCTTCAGGCGATTACCTCCATCGTCCCCGATCTGACCGAAGACCTTCTGTCCTCGGTCGACCAGCCCCTGGAAATCCGCAAGTGCCCCAAGACAAACCGCGACTACCTCCTTTGTGACTACAATCGGGACGGCGACAGCTACCGCTCGCCCTGGAGCAACGAGTTCGACCCCCCGTTGGAAGATGGCACTGTTCCCAGTGAGAGGGTGAGGAAGCTGGAGGTGGCTGCCAACGAGGCGTTTGATGTCTACCGGGAGCTGTACTACGAGGGCGGAGTAGGCAGTGTGTACTTTTGGGATTTGGACGATGGGTTCGCGGGTGTCATATTGTTGAAGAAGGGTATGTTACAAGGGCCCTTCTTGTCCGATTGAGTTAAGATTGGGTGCTAATGTTTGTTCGGCGTGAAGGCGTTACCCCGGGTGCGAAGAGCTCAGGAGAGTGGGACAGTATCCACGTCTTCGAGGCTACTGACAGAGCGCGCATGTCCCACTACAAGCTGACTAGCACCGTCATTCTGCACCTGGCCAATGAGTCCGAGGCCCTGGGTGAGATGGACCTGAGCGGCAACATGACCCGTCAGGTCGAGGTGGACTTGCCCGTTGAGTCGGATGCGAGCCACGTCGCCAATGTGGGTCGATTGGTGGAGGACATGGAGTTGAAGATGAGAAACTTGCTACGTATGTTTTCATTTATCCCTGTGACACAAATCTGTTTGCATTGGTTGCTAATCTGGCTGGTCTTTCAGAGGAGGTATACTTCGGCAAGGCTAAGGATGTTGTGGGCGAGCTTCGCAGTAAGTACAAGATTCACCCGGTTGTCGTGTATAACACTAATGCATGCAATAGGTCTCCCCTCATTGTCCGAGTCGAACAGGGACCGGGCTACCCACCTGGAGATGATCCGGTCTATGCACAGCTAGTGTACGATTGTCAATTAAAGAAGCCATGTAGCGTCGTCCGTTGCGTTTTAGAGGCTGTTACTCATTTACCGTTCTGTTGGTGTATGTACTTTGAGCTCAAGGTTCCTGGGGATCCGAATATCACTCGTACACGATGATGAACTGTGTGCATGCTAGTTATGCCTTATTGAGGGCATAGCGGACTTTTGAGGATGAGCTCGCCTCCATAAGGTGCTAGTCACAATTCGTTCCTAACAATTCTGTAGCTTCTTTGATCCATCTTCTGGAATTGAACATTACTGCCCATCTCAATCTGGGCATATTTCAGCAGATATCATCGTATACGTCATCAAATATTTGTAAATTCGAATTCAAAGATTCGCAGAGATTTGGGTATCATAGACAGGCTTCGCTCTGCTCCACTTGGTGGCCACATACGGTGAGACAAGACACAGCCCCCCGCTTGGAAAGCAGTTGTACCAAGATCCCGCGATGTATCCAACCATCGTGTTCACCAACTGTAAAACCATGTCATGTCAAAATGTTCCGTCTTCATCGTAAATCATCCCAATGCCAAAGCGACTAGTCAACCTCCATCCTCTCTTGGTCATTCTCGGCCTTTGAGGCCAAGCCCGCAGACGCCGGATTGCCAATCCGCTCCACAAATTCCCTCGCCGCAGCCCATAGTTCCGCTTCCTTATCCTTGCCCACGGTATCCTTCCTACTGTTCAGCCAACTAACATCGAGCGGGTTCGATGCGCCCGCCGTCCCCCCGCCCGCACCGGGTAGATCCCCCGCCCGAGAAGCTGTCTCCGGAGCCAGGATCGACACCTCCTCCAGAGCATAGACCTGACGACGGAGTCGAACATCAATCGACGAAAGAAGGGCGAAGTACTGCGACGTAGCCTCTTTGAAGCGGGCTTGGTGGGATTCAAGAGAACTGTCGACTGGTGACTCGCCCGACCGGGCATTGGTGAGGGCTTGGATTGCAAGACCCGCGGAATGAATTAGCTTGGCCACATCCTGTAAATTACGGAGATTAGTGATGCCGGAGGTGGAGTAGGACAATGCAAAATGTTGGAGGTTGCTATCATGGTTGTCATGGTCGCCGCGCGGGGAAGATTATTCATTTCCCCCCTCTGCTTCTGCTTCTGCTTCTCCGATCTTACCTTGTCTATTTCGTTCAATTGTCGGATTCGATCCGCTGAGGTGAAGGTGTGGTCTGGTTTGCGAGAGTCTTTGATGTCTGTCATTGTGGTTTCCCGGCTGCCAGCAGGACACCGGAGGGAGTGAAGTTGGTTGAGATGCCGGAGATTGGAGAGATTGAAGAGACTGGAGAGAGATCACAGAGAGAGAGAGAGAGAGAGGGGACCTGATCTGGGCCTGGGAAGAACAAGCTCCGTCACCGCGTCACGTGCGGGCCAGCCAACCCGGGGAAGGTTTGCTTACTCAGCCGGAGTCTGACGCGCTAGGCCCGAAGCGCGATAGGGTGATCTCCGAACTTCAAAACCTCGGCGAGTACTTCAGAGTTCCGCCCTCCGTCACCCTGTTGGCATCCCGGCCTTGCTTGCTCGTCTCTCCCTCTCTCTCTTCCCCCCTTCACTTTGCGTGTGAGGCTTGACGCCCATCTGAACTTGCACGTCAAGCGCGATGTCTGCGCCAGGTGGGGCCCCCAGCCCTGCTCCCCGAAGTGGAAGTATGGGGCCCGGTGGTGGTGGCATGTCTATGCCTCCTCAGCAACCCATGACGAACACCGGGCCTGTGACTCCGGGTCCTCCTGCGCCGCCGCCGCCACCCCCCGGGGGTCCAATGTCGCAGCAGAATCTGAACCAGATAGTAAGTGATTTGATTACTATTAGGACACTGGTGTTGCTTCTGCGGTGTACTACATGATTCATTGCCTTTGTCTTATGCGCTTACCGTCGGTTCATGTTGGCCGCATCTTGCGGCTACTATGCGCCACCATGCCCTCAGCCAGACATTGCATGGCCTTTGCTAACGTATGCCAGGTCATTGATTATCTTGCCAAGAAGGGCTATAGTCGTACGGAGGCTATGCTGCGTATTGAGTCGGCGCATCAAGAGATTGATGGCCGTCCTCCTATGCCCCCGCTTGGCGAAGATGCGCGGCCCAAGTACAAGATGGGCTTTGGTAAGCCACATTCAGATCTGGTGTGTCATTATGAAGTACTAATGCCGCATTAGACCTGCTCAAAGTCTGGGTTGAGGATAACTTGGATCTATACAAGGTAAGCAGACCGTCCGTGTGTGTCGGGGTCGATGCTGACTTCCTCCGAAGCCCGAGCTGAGGCGTGTTCTCTGGCCGCTGTTTGTTTACACCTTCATCAACATGGTGTCCTCCTTCAAGCCCCAGGAGGCCAAGCAGTTTTTCGACTTCAATAAGAACCTCTTCCTGCCTGAGCATACGGATGATGTTCGCGCGTTGGAACCAATCAGCTTGCCAGAACATGTGCAGGCCAATGGGACTGCCAAGCTGTATCGCACGAACAAGTACCGTCTAATCCTGAGCAACCCCGCCTTTTCGAACCTCATGCAATTCCTGGAGAGCAAGCAGAAAGAGGGCGGCTCAGATATGACGGCCATCTTGAGCAGTTATTGTACTATTATCACCAAAGAGCGTACCGCTGATGATAGGTTCAGCTTCGCAGCCATGCTGGGCCAAACGGACGGTCAGACATTCCCAAGCGAAGATGAAGGCATTCCCGGACATCATCCTGGCTCTGCGTACACCGGAGATAACCCTAACATGGCCGGAACTCTTCCCAGGCTGAAGCTCGGAAAACTTCCTTTAGAGCAGGCCCTTGAAGCTGATGTCAGAGGCGAGCTCGCGGATGAAGATGCCAAACACCCCCCTGGCCCGGGGCAAAACACCCTGATCCAGGAGTTTGACCAGATGATTAAGAAAGAGGAAGAGGATGAAGCGCCAACTCGCGCTGACATCCCCTATCCTCCCTCGACTGCTCGCGACGTGGCTATAGAGGTTCAAAAGGTGAAGGAGAACCGTGACCGGTTCAGGATTGAAGGCAGAACCGGTGGTGTGGGCCCCGCTGTGAGCGTGTGCATGTTTACCTTCCACAACACTCACGATGGGTAGGCAATCCCATCATCACTCGGCTAATGACTGGCTAATGGACAACAGCGTCAACTGTTTGGACTTTTCGGATGATCTTATGCTCGTCGCAGCTGGTATGCAAGAGTCATACGTCCGGGTCTGGAGCATGGATGGCAAAAAGATCCAATCGACCTACAACGATGTGGACGACGTTGCGGTTTCCAACTCCCGCCGTCTGATCGGACACTCTGGGCCAGTATACGCGGTTGCATTTGCGCCATCAATCACCCGGTCAGAGAATGCCATGGCACCGACCAACGCTCGCTGGCTGCTCTCATCCTCCGCAGATAAGACCATCCGTCTGTGGTCCTTGGATCTTTGGCAGTGTATGGTAGTTTACAAGGGCCATGACCAGCCAGTTTGGGATCTCCAGTGGGGCCCCTACGGCCATTACTTTGCTTCCGGTGGACATGATAAGACCGCCCGCCTTTGGGTCACGGATCATATCCGCCAGCAGCGTATCTTTGTCGGGCACGACCAAGACGTCGACTGCATTTGCTTCCACCCGAACTCCGCTTACGTCTTCACTGGTAGCTCCGATCACACGGTCCGCATGTGGGCAGTTACTACGGGCAATGCGGTCCGCATGTTCACCGGACACACTGGCAACATTACAGCCTTGTCGTGCAGTCGAGACGGAAGACTTCTTGCATCGGCAGACGACCATGGATCCATCCTCCTATGGGACCTTGCACCCGGCAGACTTCTGAAGCGCATGCGCGGACACGGCAAGGGCGGTATCTGGTCCCTGAGCTGGAGCGTCGAATCTACAGTCCTAGTGTCTGGAGGTGCCGACGGTACTGTCCGCGTATGGGATGTCACCGGACCCGCACAAGACCCTTCACAAGGACGGGTCGTCGGCGAAGGCGGCGCCGGAACCAAAGTCGACGGTAGCAACCCCCCCGCAGCCAGCACGCAGGCCCCCAGCGCCGTGGCCCCAGGGATGGGCAAGAAGAAGGGCAAAGATGTGGTGGTGACGCCCGACCAAATCAGCGCTTTCCCCACGAAGAAGAGCCCCGTCTACAAGGTGAAGTTTACAAATATGAATTTGATCATTGCCGGGGGCGCATACCTTCCTTGAGGGACATGTATGCACAGCGGCGCCAGATACCCGTTTCTTCTTCCGTCTATCTCCTTCTATTCTGTTCTCACTTAATTCGATATCCTGGCGATTCACCTGCATGATAGGTATTTGCGGCAGGATACTCGGCGGCATGCGGCGTCTAGGGCATTGAGGGTGGCATTGGTGTTGGTGGTGGCATTGTGATTTCCCCTGGACCAAATAGTACTTACAGACAGCTATGACTACTAAGTATATAGCTAGTTACCTTTGCATTACAACCATACATACATACCTATTCTTCCTCTCTGAATATTATCACTGTACAGCGTAGTATAAGCCTACCTATCTATACCTATGTATACCCACCCACCATCCCACCCAAGACTCAATCTACCATCTAATAATGTTTACTTAATACTTACACCTTCTTGAACGGAGCTCCAACCCCCCCAGCCCCTTTCTTCATCGCCGCCGAAGCCTGCAGATCGGCAACCTTGGGCGGCAGAACCAATGCACTCCGATCATTTCGTCTATAAAAATCCACCAAAATCTGGGCCGTCTTGGCCGGTTGGTCTTCCTGAATGAAGTGGCCTGCTTCGGGCAAGACTTGGAGTTGATATTTGCCTAGATGTATTGTTAGCTTTGGAGTCCCAATCCAAGTATGAGATCATTGCAAGTATGGCACGTGTGAAAGGTTACAAGATGGGATGTAGAAGAAGAGGCAAGAGGACAAGAAAAGGAAAGGGAGGGAGGTGAAAGGTACCCTGCATCTGTCCAATCATCAATTCTTTATCTAGTCGATCGGTTCCCGCCAAGAGAAGTAATTTACCGCCGCGAGCTTCGAGGAACTTGCGACTGAGTCCGACGAACCAGTTCTCCCAGAAAGGCTTGGTCTCGGAGAGATTGGTGCGCCAGATCCAGGGTTTGGTGGGGTCAGTGGGGGTGGGATCCTCGTAGAGGAGAGAAGGGACGGAGACCCGTGCGGAGGTTTTGTTGCGGATGGTGCGAGAGCGGGTGCTATTTCTTTTTAGTATTGGGGGATTAGACGGGGTAGGAATGGGGAAGCGCACTGCCATTCTATGCCTGATGTGATGGATGGGAAGCGGGATGGGCGGGTGGAGAGATATGTTTCCATGCTTTGAAGGGCATCCATGGCGGATCCTGCAATCTTTTAGCATAGCCCCTGATGTGGTGTCTGGGGTGGAGTAATTTCTTTCCCTTTTTTCTTCTGAAAGGGGTGGGGAATTGATAAAAGGTTGGGAAGCTTACCCTCGACAACATCCAATACCGCATACGCCAACACCTTACCCCCCAACTCACCCTTCCTGGCGACATCAGTAATCACCGCACCACCCAAACTATGGCCTACAAGGATCAGATCCGGGAGATTCTCCCAGCCCATCTGGGCCTGCGTCTCGCGGACCACAAACACCAGGTCCCGATTCAGGGTGTCGAGACTGAGATCCAGCTCGATGTGTCTGTCCTCGCCGGAGGCGGTGGTCACCGCCGTGCTGCCATGATCGCGAGCATCTACGGACAAGATGCCGGCTTTGGGGATGATCTTGCGGATCTCGCCAGCGCAGGCTGCAAAGGAAAGCCCAGATGAGCCGGCACCGTGGTGCATGACGAAAAGGGGACTGGTGGGATCTACGGGGGGCGTGAGGTAGACATGATGGGTGATTTTGGTGTTGTCAGTTGTGTCTGTTTGTGTGAGGTAGAGTTCTTGGGCGAAGAAGTCTGTCCATGGGAGTGTGGTTGGTTGGAGGGACCTGATGTGGGTTAGTTTGATGATATGTATAGCGGGTGAGGAGAGGATGGATAGTAAGGTATACGCACCCTCGACCGGGCCTTGCGAATAAGTGTCTGCTCGGAGAGGGGACTACCGTCCCCGTAGACGAGGCGGAGGAGGAGTCATCGTCGTGACTGGCCTCCTCGTCGAGGGGTTGCATCGACGGGCCGGTGGGCGGTTGGAGTGGCAGCTTGGCCAATCTGGACTTGGCAAAGGATTTCTGCAGCTCGCTCATGAAGGCTGCGCAGCTGGGCTAGGTAGCGTGACCGCGGGGTTGTGGATAGCGTAAGCCCCGGAGTTGGAGGCGGAGATGTTTGACGTTGGAGAGCTAAAGTTGGGAGTTGGAGCTGGAGCTTGAGAGTGGATCATGCGGTTGATTGGGGGGTGGTTTAGTGGCGACCCCAGCCAGCGTGCGGGTGGTTATCTCGGTCTGGAGGGGTGCAGGCATCCACTGCCGATCAGCCCCGACTCTTGGAGAGGGGGGTGGATGTTCCAATCTCACCCGGAATGAAGCCGCGACTTGAAGCATAAAGAGAGCTGAAGGATTGCAGCATCCAAGGCAGGCTGGCAGGATCCCCGGGTACCGTACCGTACCGTCGGTAGTCGGTGGTGGTACCGCATGCCCTGGATCTTCCCCCCTACCAGGAATTCTTTTCCGGTGGGGATCTGCTCTCTCGGCAATCTCTAGAGGCTCTGCTACAAGGATATTGTCTTTTGGAGACAATCAAGGAGCTGGAGGGGATCCGGAGAGGCTTGCGCGATGTTTGCTGCAAGTCACCTGACCGGAGGGTCACGGCGTGCTGGACGAGCTAACCCGAAGGAGATAGATGGATGGTTCGTCTTTCCTTCCATCGTCTTTTCTCTCTTCTTTCTCCTCATCTCCTCATCTCCTCATCTTCTAAGAGACCTCAACCCATCCATCATAACCATCATCATCAGCATTATCCTTTCCTATCCCTCTATCCAAACCCGGTACTCTCGCACTACCCGAATTGAGGGCCGAGATAATCGTCGACGACGGTAACATGCGCCCGCCATGACGTCACTCGGACACACGAGACGCGGTGCCAGATGCGCATTCCAGCCAGCCAGCGCCGTTGATGCTCTCCATCATCATGATCACTCCCCCCCCAGCCATTGCCATGCGGTGACGTCAGTTTCACCACCATGAACCTATCCATCGGCATCCCGACCGCTGTCGCCCAGTTGATTCCCCATCTCGACCCATTTTCCTCCCCCCGCAGACCTTCCTCCTTAGTGCAGCTAGGCCTAGGGTGACAATTCTAGCACAATGGTATCCTTCAAGTTTAGAAGAGGCGACGATGCCGATAGAGACGGTGAACAGAGAGACCACGAGGAAGAGCGCCGCCCCCAAGAGCCAGATGAGCGTACACGACTCCTGCCGCGCGAACCCCCTGCCTATCTGAGTCCAGATGATCCCGCGGTGAGTTTTGATCTCAAAAGTTGCTCCTCGCCGGCCCTGGCTGACTCTAGACTCTCCAGGTCTCTCCCTACAACCTCTGGGGCATCCGAGCCTTACGGGCCCTCTCTTCCATCTTCCTCGCCCTCAGCTTCATTTGGTGGACCTTCCTGCTTGTCTCCCTCTTCGTAAGCCCGCCGATGATGCATTCCCGCGGATCTGGCTTCTTTGGCTTTGCCTACACCACCCTGACAGCGGGATACATCCTCCTGGGTATCCTCTTCTTCGCTGTCCCGTCGAAACCCATGAGAGTGTCCGGCTTCATCATTGCACTCTTCCTTTGCATCGACATGATTCTCACCCTGGCCGTTCCTCGCATTCGTCTTGAAGAAGGTTGGGTGGGGATCGCCTCTGTGGTTTGGGCAACCTTCATTTCCCTGTACACCATCGTTCAGAACCACTCCGTGGCATGGGGTAAGCGAGAGGAAGAGGAACGCCTGACAGGTCGTCCGGAAACCCGTCGTCCCCTGCGCGAATGGGTCGCCGTCCTCATCCAGACTGTCTTCCTGGTGATCTTCGCTATCATTGCCATTCTGTTCACCGCCACCCTCATCCTCCGAGCCCGCGATGCGTCTCTCCCCACCCCAGGCAAGAGATACCTCGTCAACGGCGACAGCTACCAAGTCCACCTCGCCTGTGTCGGCAACACCACCCACAGCCTCCACGGTAACACCCCCACAATCCTCATTGAAGGCGGAGAGGGGCCTGTCGAACACACACTTCAGCCCTTCATCGACGACGCATACCAATCCGGCGTCATCCCCCGATACTGCTACTGGGACCGTCCCGGCTTCGGCTGGTCCGACAACGCCCCCTCCCCTTTCTCCGCTGGAATGGGGGCAGATGCCCTCTCCGAGGCCCTCGCTCTAGCCGGCGAAGAAGGTCCCTGGGTTCTAGTCTCCTCCGGCATCGGCGGTCTGTACAGCCGCATCTTCGCCAGCCGCCACCTCCTCGAGATTTCCGGAATCCTTCTCATCGACAGCCTCCACGAAGATTATCTCAGCAATATCGGCTCCTCCGGCCGCGGCTTTACCCTCTGGCTTCGCGGTGTTTTCTCCCCACTAGGACTGGACCGTATCGCGGGCGCGCTCTTTAAGGGACGCACGCGCGAAGACCGTGTCTATGGACGCAGCTCCTACCAAACGGGCAAAACAATCAAGGCAAAGCTGCAGGAGAATCTAGTGGCAGAGTCGATGACTGCATCGGAAGTCCAGACCGCCCGACACATTCAGATGCCGGATACACCGCTCGTGGTGGTGAGCTCGGGCGTTGAGGTCCAAAAGAGCCAGAAGTGGGCAGAGAAACAGGAAGAACTTACCAAGATTACGAAGAACCTCAAGAACTGGGATATTGTCAAGGGAGCGCCGCACGAAGTTTGGCGAGTCGTTGAGGGGAGAAGACTCATTGAGAAGAGGCTGGTTGAGTTGATTGGGAAGGAGTAGTCCCCCTTTTACGCACTTACGTTCCATTTTCGATTTCATTTCTATCTTCTTAGTATCTTTCTCCATCTATCTGACTGTCTATTTCTCCGGTCCTTTGCCCTTCTTCTCGTCCTCTACGTACCAACTTTTCATCTCTCACTTCTTAACATGTCCAGCCACTCAACTCATGATCTACTGGCCCCCGTGCATGAAATTGACGATACGATACATGGCATCAGCTCAGTGTTCGGTGTATGATATTGTCCAGCGTGATCATTATCCCTTTTATCCGTTCGATTTCCTTTGCGTCACGTATGTATCATTACGTTATGTTTTAATGAGATATTAAAATAGCTACTCAAATCCATTTCATTTGACTTCTCGTGTGTCGTAGCGAAGCAATAATAATATGCGTCGATCGACCCAAGCCAATCAAAAGGAATAAACCCGCCTCAAAGTGATGCACGGCAGATAGTACTAATCAGGAGGGCCTAAAATGCAGTGAAAGCAAAGAAACATTATAGCATCATGGGATTGGGACACGACGACGAAGCCACACCGGGTGGACGGAGACGGGGGGGTTCCCGACAATGATATTGACGATAGAGTATGTAGGTAGTAGTAGGTAGTAAGTAGGTAGATGGAGGTATCAGGTCAGATCATGTGGGATGAGTGAATACGATCAGAAGGTAAATTAGCAAGCAGGTTTCTGAGATATCGATTCCGATTCCTTTCCTTATCCTGTTTCCAGTCCCATTTCCTCCTCTAGGTACACGTATGCGGTTTATATATTGATGATAGGGTTGATCGGCAAGGGCTGAGACTGAGGCTGAAGTTGAAGCTGAGATTGAGATGGAGATGGAAATTGAGAGAGAACACGGAAGTAGGAGACTGGGATGGGTGGGATCGGTATCGGACTAGTCCCTTCATTCTAGACTAGCTCCCTTAAACCTCTTAGCAAGATGTTCACTTTCAGATCTGGGAGACTCAGGCCTGGTAAAGGGGATGGAACGCTTTCCGGGGTTGGGCACTGGGCGTGGCGGGTAAGGTTCGGCTGTGCTCAGCCAGGGGCGCTTAGGGGGCCGCTCACCACTTTCCTGAAGAATGGTAACCAGGGTGGCCCATCCAGGGGTGTTGATCAATTGCAGCCCGTCTGCGGGCGCACGTTGCGTTGCGACGCGGCAAAGCAATGCTTCTTCGTCCTGGGATAGAGTTAGGGTGGTCCTGGAATGGCCCGGGGAGTTGGTTGAATGGACCGTGACGTACCTTGGTGAATGTTGATAGTGAATGAAGGAAGCACAGCATGTGGAAGTCCGAGACGGCTCGGATCGCCTTGTCCGGGTCGCCGTGGGTCACTAACTTCCTCGCCACGTGGACGAGCTCCTGGCTCTCGCCGATGACCTCGCGATGTTCGATGGGGAAGCTGCTATCTGTGAAGAGTGGGGAGGCGTCCGTCGGGAAACCATGTGTCAAGGTGACTAGGAGGTACTCGACTGGGAAACTGGGTTTGGCGTTCTGCTGGGCGCTGATCCCATATTCGTTGATCTTGCGGTAGAAGACTTCGGGGATATACCGAGATTTGTTCTCGGTGTCATCATCTTCTGACTGTACCAGCATCACGGAGGGCTCGGCTGACGGTTCGACGATGTCCGCCCGCACCATCTCCACGGCGGCTACCGACGCCTGGTAGGCACTGATCGCGATGGCGCCCTCGTCGTCACCACTCAGCACGCAAGTAACAAAATTCGAGCCGAAGCGGCCGGTTCGGCTCCATTTCATAGCCTTCGGAGACTGCGCTTGCAACCGCGCCGCAAAAGCGATCTCCAAGGATGACAGGTAGTAGGAGTCAATGTGTCGCTTGCAAATCACTGATCCGTCTCCACGCCCTGCATCCAGCAGGTCTGTGAAGATCACTCCAACCTTCTCCAGACCACAGAGACGCGCAATCTCATCTACTTCCTTCTCGTTATGCCATTCGTGGAGTGTTACCCCATCCACTTCGTCCACCTGCGGTGGCTCATAGATCGCCTGCACCACCGCCTTCACGCCTAGTGGAACCTCCTTATACTCTTCGTAGGTTCCGTACAAAAACCCTAACCGCTGAGCACCCGACTTCCGCCAAAAGTCAAGCAAGGAGTTAATGAGATCGGGCGATGAGAACTCCACGTGATCCACCATCCGAAACTCTTGCGGCTGCAGACTGATCGCGCTCGGCTGGCACTTGGTACAGATGCCCTCTGGCCACTGGGGATGTCCAGAGGGACAGTCTCGCCTAACCCGGTAGTATGGTTCACTGAGCGGGGGCATGAACGAGCTCCCGAGCTCGGCTTTGTTGGTTGAGGCGTTGATTTTCCGCAGGTACGAATGAAACGAGAGGTGTTTGATCTTCTTCTCCGCCAAGTATTTGGGGTCGTATGGCTCGAGCGGCATGCAGTAGTCACACATGCCTTTAGGACCGTGTCGGCACATCTTGTCCTGTTTCCGCTGAATCTTTCCGTCCTTCTTGTCCAACATGTCGTCCAGCGGCGACTGTTTCACCACATCCCAGGGGTTCTTGATCGTGGCTGTAGGAGAACTCGGTTGGGGAGGGCGGAAGGCAACTGTTTCGGTTTGGGGCACAGGAGCTCCATTCAGGCGCCGCGACAAGAGTCCGGGGGGTGAGTCCATGCGACCGTTGGCGGTGCCATTCGGTATTCCTTGCCTTTCTTGGTATCCAATGAAGAGTTTATCGCCGTGTCTGGATAGGCGAGTCGAGCAGTGTTAGTAGCTGTGACCAGCAACCCAAACGAGCGGCAAATCTGTGAAAGTGCGAGCTTGAACTCACTTGATACCAACTTGATCAAAAGACACGCCATCTAGGCTGCTGAGGAGTCTCTCTTCACCACCGGTACCGATTGGCCTGTTGGAGAGACTGATGGATGAGGGATCGACGTCTGGATGAAGGTGTTCTAGGATCTGGCAAATGAGGATGAGCATTTGTTCGAGCCTTCCAGCCAAATATCTCGAGCACAAGGAATACGCACCGGTGCCTGCAGACTTGGGAACAGATCTTGCGGGTTGGCCGTCAACCGGAACTGGCCGTTGCGGCTTTCAAACCTCAGCACGATCGGGCGAGACGCCATAGTGAGGAAAGACACCCGAGAGGGAAGGACGATTACTGATCAACAAGGTTGTGTCACTTTTCGTACAGCTTCAATAACTCGTCAAACTCATCAGATCATAGCCGTGGAGGGAGGAGGGAGGGAGGGGGAGGGGAGAAGCGAGCGCGAGAGAGCTTGGGAAGCGAGCAGGAAGAAGGCGGCAGCCGAAGCTCTCTATCGTCATTGCGCCCCGTTACCGCCGGGTACCGCCCCGCCGCCTCTTTCCACCTGACAAATGGCGTATCTCTGGTTCTCTAGTTACATGGCCGATGTTTCTACGCAGACTTCCTACGGACCCGATGGACTTCCCCGGTGCATAGCATATCTCATGAACCATATATAGTTATTATCATTGTATTCTATGTATATCAAGTCTTGGCATCACAAAAAAAACACGAAACCCAGTCCTCCGGAACAAAACGCCAATCGCAAACCAACCGGTCAAAGCAAGCAGGGCACGAATAACTGCAGGGTATTGGGAGCAATCCGATTACATAATGACACACTTCTTAGGGAGGCCACACGGTCCCTCGTTGCTCTTCTCTGCACTCTTTGTTCCCTGGGTGCCTTGATTGGCCTGAGCTGGCGCAGGCTGGGGCTTCGGAGTTTCGGTCTTCTGTTGCTGCGACGCAGCAGCCGCTGCTGGCTGCGACTCCGGCTTGGCCTGCTCGCTGCCATGCAGTCAAGCGAAGTTGACCTTAGCAACGTGCTCGTAGAAAGCCTTGCCCTGGGCCTCAGCGACGGAGAGCTCAAGAGCAGAGGGCTGGCGGGAGCCGTCACCAGCCTGCGTTGACATTAGCACCTGTCACAGAAGGGACCGAGTTGAATGAGGGGGGGGAGCTTACAGCAAAGGTACCAGCACCCCAGGCGCTACCGCCGTGAACCTCGTCCAGGTTGGCCAGCTGTCCGAAGACGGTCTTGTAGCCGAGAGGGACGTAGATGAGACCGTGGTGGGCGAGGGTGCTCATGGCAGCCAAGCAGGTGGACTCCTGACCACCACCCTGGGTACCGGTGGAGACGAACAGACCGGCGTACTTGCCCCAGTAGCCACCGCTGGCCCAGATCTTGCCGGTGCTGTCCCAGAAAGCCTTCCACTGGGCGGGGAAGTTACCGTAGCGAGTGGGGATACCGAACAGGACGGCGTCGTACTCGAGGAGGGTGTCGGGCTGAACGACGGGGTAGCTGGACTTGGCGGGGGCGTGCATCTTGGCCAGAACCTCCTCGGGGAGGGTTTCAGCGACCCTGTCGACCGGATGGTTTAGTCACGGTGGTCGGTGGCAACGATCATTGCAGCCATTGACTTGACTCACTGGTAGATGTCGGCGGTACCGCCAGCAGCCTCAATACCCTTCTTCTCCGCCTCGGCCAGCTTGAGGATGTGGCCGTACATGGAGTACTAGATGAAGGGAAGTTAGTCATCCTGGTCCGGACCTCATTGACACAGGTGGGGTAGCAGTAGCACTCACGAAGACGATAGCGACCTTGGGAGCCATGGTGATTGATGGTGATGGTGAGGGGGATGGTGGGGGGAGGAGGAGGATGCGTGGGAAGATGGGAGAAAGACAGGTTGGGTCGGGGCCATTGCAGCGGGTCTTTATACTATCCAGTATCCACGAGGGAGTAGCTCAACGGCCGGAACTCTTAGCAAAAGCTCAGCTCGATCAATTGGCAAGCATCCCGTAATCGATTACTACCATTTTCCTATTCCTGTCCGGACCCTGGGCCCCTCCGCCACTGATTGGCTCTTCGGTACCTAGAAGCGGGGCAACACGCCCACTTTTGCTGGTGACAGCCAATCAGCGGGGCCGCTGCGGTCTTACGGATCATTGACAAATGCGCGGACTCGAAAACCTCGAACGAGCTCATAGCGCTGAACCATCTCTTATTCACCATCTCATAATCTCCTCCCCCCCCCGGGGGTGGCTGGTAGAGCGACCTTTTCAGCACAGCACGGTTCCTCTTCCTCTTAGGACTTACCCCTGTTCAAATGAGGGAAGGCTATCGAGACCATCGCTCATCTCCCGTAAGAATGGGCAGTCATGATGTCATGTTGGCTTCAACCCAGCACTCCTTCAGCATGGAGGGGTCCTCTAGGTCCATCGCCCTGCTCCCGTCAACTCCGAGCATTAGAGCCATCAATTAGGCCTAGTCGAGCAGCAGAATCCATGCGCGACGTGGCTAGACCTCTATCGACCCCATCATGGCGCCATGTTGTGCCTACCCCTGTATCTTTTCATATAGTACCCAATGAAGCTTCAATCCTTCATATCTCATTTTTCTACCTATCACCCAGTAATGGAATCGCTTTTGCATATGAGATCAAATCAAATAGAACAATCATAGGTCTAACTTAGTAAACAAGCATAGCATGCCTCTCAGCTGGGTATCTCGACGTTTTTGTAAGCTCAAATCCGGAAAAGAACACACAACCCCCTTTCCCCCCCCCAATATCACCATGCCGCCAGGCCTTCTAACCGCGTCCCCGGCCCCGGTATCGGCCCCGCATGAACCCTCCGCCACGGCCACGCTCGCTCCTCCACTCGCGCTCTCGCTCCTTCTCCTTTTCCTGCTCCTCCCGAATCAAAGCCCGTTCCCGCTCCAACTCCTCTTCTGTCTTCTCGACCCGGATCTGGGGCCGGGGGAGGTTCTCCGACCACCGGGGATGGGCATCCACGCAGCCTTTGCCTTCCGGACAGAACCCGGCCAGATAGTATTGGCACAGCCGCCGGCGGACGTGCCGCTTGGCACATAGCGGGCCCAGTTCACAATATCCCCGGTCGTAGTGTTCACAGGGTGGCAGTCGCGCCTGCTCCCGCACGTGCTGGTACAGGCAGTCATCGCCATTGGGACAGTAGCCGGACCGCGAAAAGGACTGACACTCCGGCATGCGGCGGAGGTTGTATTCGTGGAGGTACTCGCATTTAAGACCCTTTTTGCAGAGCCCCTTGAGGAAGTGCTTGCAGACCAGCGATCCGTGGGTGGTGGACGGAGCCAGTCCCGAGGCGGTCGTGGTCGACGTGGTGACGCGCGAGGGGGTGGGATGCCGATCAGGGCAGGCCGGTCCTAGGGGACAGTGGCCTTCGCTGTAGGCTTTGCATACCGGCACATCGCTGGCGAGTCCAAAGCCGTAGTTCTTGCGTAGGAAGGGGATGAAGGAGAAGTCGTCGTAGCTCGGGTCCCGAGAGCTGTCGGAGGAGAGTATACGTGATGCTGTGTAGCTCACGTCTGCAGTCATGGTGATTGGTCTTGAGTCGCCTGACGCGTGGATCTCGTCAAGGAACAGAGATGGAGAGAGCTTCTCGCTCGTCGACACGTCTGAGCAGAGAGGAGTTCTTGCTTGGGGCAGTAGTCCGTCAGTGAACTGCACTTAGCTGGAGATTAAACCCAAATGATGCCCGATTGTCTGGAGCGAGGTCTGGCACCGTTAAGCGTTCAGCAGGTGGGAAAAATTCCAGCTGGAGAAGAGTGATGCGGTTGCAATCGGACGAGAGAACGGCAAGCACGGCAGTATATTCCCAAGAGGCAGGCGGTGACAACCGACAGACCCGAGCGAGGCTGAGTCAGCCATTGCGGCGTGGAAGCCAATCGAACAAGAATCCCAGTCGGTTTACAACGGACGAGGAGAAGAAACCGCTCCAGGCAACCAAAATCCGGGCGTTCTCATTGACTAGTCAGTCAACCAACCCTCTACGGAGGTAACCGCCGCCCTTGTTTGGGCACAGTCAGCCATCCATGCTGCAGCGAGACGTACCCCGTCTTTGCTCGACGGCGGCCTGGGGGGCGCCGGGCTCCGCGGCCGCAGGCCAATGGGTATGATTCCTATGCGGAGTCGAGCCTGGCTGCCCCTGCATCAGTGCATACGAGGTTTCCTACGACTCACCGGATCACATGGTCCGTCACTGGATGGGTCCGACGCCCGACAGCGCTGCGGTTGGAACAGGCATGTGGTACGGTGTAACTGGGTACACAGTCCTGGAGAGTCCGGGCAGTAATCCATCCCAGGCGGACAGCACAAGCCTCTGTTGTCTCCTCCTTCTTCCTCTTCTCCGTAGTGAATGACTTCAGCAACATCAGGCCGCTGCTGGCACCCCGTCGCAGCTCCGGGCTCTGGCCAGTGACATGCCGGAGAAAAACTGTACTGGACGCTAAGAACCCGAGGGTCGCTGGCTGTCTCACCCCTCCTCATCGCCCTCCCTGCTTATTCGCTCGGGGATCAGCTGCATGCCCGGTATGATGATGGCAGGCCTCCCAGTCAGCGTCAAAGGGATGGGGATCGCAGTCCTTCATGCGGGGATGGGCGTCACTAGTCCTATAGGTTAGTCGGCCGCGGCTGCGTCTCCCCACAGCCAGCTTTTCCCTCAGACGAGAGCGCGATGAAAAAAAAGAAAAGAAAAAAAAGCAACGATGGGGGAACTCTAAGTGCAGCCATAAAAAAAATAGTCGACGAACATTTACATTTCCCAACGCGGTCGATCCCCCAGTCAGATGCGGAACAACCGAGCGAATACTCCATGGGGCTTGTTGAGGGTCTCCCCATGTTGCCCAATCGCTGCCATGCTGAGACGACTCCGGTATGTATTCTGGGCGTGTGGCATCATCAGTCGATCGCCGAATTTGCCTGCCTGCTGCCAGATCCAGCAGCACTGTGCGACGGGTCTATAATCTCATCGCGAGCCCCCTGGCCTTTGGGAAGAGGTTGGGAGAGGGAGGCGACGGCCAGCGGACTTGGGGGCAGACCCCAGCATCTCACCGGAGAGTATCAAGAGGGTAGGAGACGCCTCTTAAAAACCTTAGCCAGCCGCGCACTTTGCCCGATACACCAGAGGAAAAGGACGAACGTTCCGAGGCGGCCAATGATCAACACGATCGCTTGATCTGGTTCTCCGAGCTGGGACAGCAAAAGGCGGGGGTGAGAACGTTTGGACCGTGTCTGGGGCTGGGGCTGGTCATCATCAGATGTCTGGTTGACCCCTAACCTTACCTGTCTGCATGGCGACGCTGCATGAGATGTTGCCTGCAAATTGGCCGCATTGCAACCCTAGAGCCTAGAAGAGAGGGGGAGAAAGAAAGAGAGAGAGAGAGAGAGAGAGAGAGAGAGAGAGAGAGAGTAGTA